>JARYGA010033603.1:0-49010 GCA_030545235.1 Helianthus tuberosus
TGAAGCACTTATGAACCGATTACTCAAGAAGGGTGTATTCATCATGCATAAAGCTTAACAAGTAAACATATTATCACATAATCTTCATCATACATCATCATCAAACCGAAACACAACATCTAACATGAATTACTAACCGGTTAGAGAGGTAGTGGTGAAGAATGAAGCTTCCGAAAGGGGTGTGTGCGAGTTGATCCGAGGGTCCTTGTGGTCTCCGGTTTGATTCGAGAAGTAGGAGAAGAAATGTGATGTTTGGTGTCTAGGGTTTTAGTGAGAGAATGTGAGAGTGTGTGTGTAGGAGAGTGTGTGTTGTTTGCCCAAAAATGACAAGTGTGGCTAACCACAATGGTTATATACTAGTGGACTAAAGAGGTGCATGGCCCAAATCCGGCCCAACCGTCACTGTTCACTCGAGACCGCATGGTCTCGAGTCGTGTCCTTGTGTCTCGGTTCACATAATCACACTCATACATACAAGCATAACACATAATCACATAATTTCACTTAGGTCATTCATTGAACCAACAAGATAACTAATCACATAACGTTCAAGCAAGTTACACCAAGATACAACGAAAGGTTCTAAATTTCGAGTTGTCACATTCTGTCGGCCTAACTCTTTTGCGACAAGTATTTAATTAATAGTATTTCATATCACTTCTAAAATAAAATACATTGATTGGAAATAAAGTACAACAACGTAAGCAAAGAAACAAATTACAACATAAGCTCTAAATTAAAAATAGGTTTCTAGTTTATCCTACTAGATTCCGTTCGTTATCATCATCATCAAATTCCTATAACACGTATTAAAGTATAGTTTAACACAAAAGTATTGGCGAGTATACAAGTTTGATTACTAGAATAAGTATAAAATTTTAAACGAATCCACATGGCATAATTGCTAACTTAAAACTAACATATAATACTAGCATGCAACTATACATGTCAACCCAAAGATTCCCGCTAGCGTAATCTAATCATAGCAATGAATAGACCGTTTTGTGTACTTAACATGACCACAAGAATACGGGTGGTGTGTTAATCCTATAGCGCTATACATGTTAAGGGAGGCTTGTATGAAGTTAATGACAAGTATAAAACATATGAATAGTCTAGCATATAAGAGTTTAAATATAACGTTTTAAGCATGTATGTTGGATTGTTTGTTTGTGATTTAAGCATAAAGCATGTGTGTGTTTAATAGCATAAACGTATTGCACCAAAAAGTGTAAAAAGTAAAAAGGGAGTCATGTATACTCACGGTTTTGCAAAGTGTTCCTAGCAACCGAGAGTTTGACGAGCGTTTGAGTTAGGAACACCGAAGTTACCCTACATGGGGAAACGAATGTGTGTGAGTATTCGGAGTTTGTGGAGAGTTCGGATTCGAATTTCTAAGTATATAAAAGTATGTATACGAAAATAATTATCTAGTCTTAGACACTCGTTTTTGACAATTTTCATGTGAATTCATGGGTCGAAACTTGCCCATTAAAATCATAACCAGAGATTTAAGACATAGATAATATAACCTATATTGGTGACGTGTAACCATAATCCGGTTAATATCAAGAATTCGGTTATGTATATATTTATATATTATATAGTATATCTTATAATAAGTCCATCATGAATGTCATAGAAGTCAAGCATGGAGGTAGGATGATAAACATCCATTGAACCTCATTGTATGATTCACCAAAGTACAAAGTTTACCAACTTAGTTGGTAAACCCGGTTGGTCAGGAATGAAAGTAAAGTACTACTAATTTACTAACATACTAAGTAGCCAAATAAGAACAACCCGGGCGTGTCATACCTAACATGGTAAATGTTGGAGGCGAGGCGGGGTTAACTTACTTTAGGACTAGGAAACTACTTAGTGAATATGAATAAAAACATCAAGTGAGGTGGTGGAACAAGTTTAGGAAAGCCAAGGCTTCCAATGTAACACCCCGTGTTTCGGAAGTCAAAGTCAAAGTCAAGATTGAAGTCAAAGGAAGAAAAGATTGCTAATTGCGATCTGTCTCTCCTTGCTCAAATCCTGTTTTGACTTCTTTGACTTGTAATTAGTCTATTTTGTTATCGTTTTAGTTGTATTATGTGGAGTATCTATTAATAATCGCATGGTAATCGCTACTTATCGTTTGTTTAATCGCTTAATCGTAATCGCACTCGCAACTCAAATTACGCATTTTGGTTATTGTTATACGTGTGTGTGTGCCTTATGTGTTACTTGTGCATGCTTATTTATGTTATGTGTGGTAATCGATCGAAACTTAATCGAAACTCAATCGCAATCGAATCGGAAACGCAAAATGAATACGAAATAAGGATGATTGTATGTTGATATAGTAGTTGGGATTAAAAGTAATTTGACTAGGAAACTTTATTGCATCACAACGCTCACAATCGCAATCGAAATGGCAAAACTCGTCGCACTAGACACTTGAATCAGATGGTCGATCGATCAGCCGCTCGATCGACCAGCTGTCCGATCGGGCCGCCAACCGATCGACCAGCTCCCTTCCACTTTGGGTAACCCTATAAATACCCCATGTCACCATCAAACTTTCCACTTTTGCTATCTGACGTCCGACCAGTGCTCTTGCTCGCTTTTTCCTTCGATTTCTCGCAATTCCGGTAAGATCTTGTCCTAAATCTTGTACTTCCTTAATCTATACGCACTCCTACACCATCCTATCTTTTGAATCTTAACTTTTAACCGTGAAATCATCAAGACTCAAGGTGTTCTAGGATGACGTCATCATGTGTTCTTGAGAACTTCATGTTTTGGCCTCAATCCACCAAGAACAACTTAGATCTAACCGATTTCCACATAAACAAACAAAGATCTTTCATGGATCTAAACTTATTCTCAATAAAAAGGATTGAAAGATGGTTTTCAAACTTTCTTTTAACTCTTTTACACTCAATGCTTTCAAAACCAATAGAATCGGAGCTTGTGCTGACTTACTATTCATTCTGGTAGTTGTGATGGTTCAAGATCTGGATTCTATCCACGAGACTACCGATTTCGGGTTAAACATGGAACACCGTCTCGAACAGTTAACTGGTTGGATTTGGGTGATTCCTGTCCGATCAGGAGTACCAAGTATTGACGAGGTTTCTGTTGCTTAACACGTTATCAAAACATCTCGATAAAACGGCAAACTATCAAAACAACCAAGTGAAAGACGAACGGAGCGACCAGGACGGAATGCCATTCGATCGGACTGTCGTCTGAACGAGTTGTCACTCGTTCGATCTACACCTTGGTCCCACACTTAAATTTTGTTTTCAAAACCTTGAAGGATGAACATTGAATGAAGGGCTGACCGATCGGATTACCATTCGAATGGACTACCACTCGACCATGTGATGTTCTGACTTCAACACTTAAACAATTTTCAACATGTTCAATGCACAAGGGATGCCACCCGATTGAAAAACCGCCCGATCGAGTGACAACCTGCTGTGAACTTGTTCTCGCTGAAGTGCCCAACCTATCAGATTATCGCCCGATTGAATGGTCGTTTGATCGATCGACCTGAAAGGTAGATATACTTCTATGTTTTCTAAATGCTACAACAAAAACTTAAAAATTCAAGCCATCATACACAAACACATCCTTCCCAAAGGAAGTAACAATGCACTCGAACGGTCATCCGACCGGACAACCGTCCGAACGGACTGTCACTCGAACGACCAGCTGTCCGATCGGACTACCATCCGATCGAACTGCTGTCCTACCCACTGCACTCTGTATCGTTTTACGTGTCGCTTATCGTTATGCTATCAATCTGTTCAGGCTAACCCTACTCTCTAGCGCTCCCTTCAATCCATCAACCGCTGTGAGTATACTCGATCGCTTTTTGCTTTACGCACTTTTGGGTGTTACATACGTTACTTATACAAAATCAAATCGAACACACTACACGATACTTTAAACGCTAACCGTTATCGCATGTATACGTGACTTAATGAATGCTTGTTTGTTATGTTTACACATGGAATGCTGTCTACCTGCCTTAGCAACGATAGTACTATTAGTTTGGACTCAGCACCCGTTCACTCGGGGGTTGTTAAGGACAATTACCTACATGGCTCACAGTGGTAAGTACGTATCGCGAACTGCCTTGGGCAGTCATGATCAGAGTGTCGCGCTCCGGTCAAAGATAAAATTTATAAGCCCAAATTACCCTTAACTATGTGTTAGTGGTAGCAAGGGGTCGAACCACGAAGAGTATGTGGTTTGTGTGTGGATTCGATTGAATTAGACAATTGTCACAATTTATGAAGCTTGCCAGATATTTTTTTATTTTTGTTTAATTGAAAGATGTGAATTTAACTAATAAAATTGGTTTGATTGATTGATAACTACTAATTAGCGAAAACACGAAAGATTGATTACTAAACAATAATAAGAAAAAGGGTTCACACCCGGTTTCGGTAATTGCCAACCTAGGGTTTCTACAAGTTTTTAGATTCAACTCAATTGCGCATGATTAGCGGATTTAGTGTACCGTGACTTAGGAGCCAATAACTATCAACGTTTCAAAAAACGGACAAGAATGCACTTTGTAATCAACACAAGTAAAACCTAACCACGACAATGCATAACTACACATAACCATTTCATAAAGTCATAACTTTTAACATCGTTCAACAATTTAAGAATACGAAACAAATCTAAACTATTGTCAATGGTTTCAAAAATCAAACATAAATTGTCACAAAGTTGAAACAAGAACAATTTGAAACCCTAAAGTTAACAACTACCTACACCGGGGTGAAACCGAGGTGATTAGCCGCTCATGGTCGAGAAAACTTGATCACCGGATGCTTGGAACTTGAATGGAGTCATCCCGAAGCTTGAACAATGGAGAATTGGTGGATGATGAAGGTTTGGTGAAGGATGATGGTGGAAGGATTTATGGTATGGAGAATTAGGGTTTAGGATGAATTGATTGTGAATGATGATTGATGATGTGATTCGGGTGATGTTGCGAGTAGTAATGGAATAGAGATGAATGAATGGGTGAATAGTGGCTCCAAGAATCAAGTTCAAACTCAATTAGAGTGTAACTCCCGTCTTCTTTGTCACATGAACCAATAAAACTCGAGCTTAACCAAAAAAATCTCAAAATTCGCGTTGTGAGAAACCCCTACCCGTCGCCGACGGGCCTGACCCCGTCGCCGACGGGTTCATCTTGATCTCCTTTTATCCGACGACTTATTCGACTGTATACGCACATGATCTGCCGACGGGCTTAACTGGAAGGCGTCGCCGACGGCTTGGGACCCGTCGGCGACGGGCTCTCAAAGCCTCATTCTTTGATTTTTTGTTTTTCGCTCTTGTTTCATCCGTAACTCGTCCTGATGCTCCGGTTTTCGACCCGGTGGCTTGTAAAGCACCCGAAAAGCTCCTTAAACTCTATCAAACCTGCAAAACACATTTTTGATTAAAAGTAGGCTATCCGAATTTAAAACTTGTGTAAAAACATCAAGTTATGCAATAACAAACACCGGTTTTCAACCACGTATCACATCCCCACACTTGTCTTTTGCTTGCCCTCAAGCAAATTTGTTTTTCACTTTCACGTGGGTCGAACAACGAACACACTCCCCATTCCCGAGATAAAGGTCAAGGTCTATTGTCATACAAAAGTTCAAACTCTTTACAATTTTCACAATATTTAACGGTAAAAAGAATATTCTCATATGCAATGGTTATCCAAGACTAACCCGCCCGTAAAACTAACAAGTCATGCATATCCCTCACAATGTTCTCTCCACTCGGCTTAAAAATTTGCTAATGTGTATAATGTATTAGCACTTCAACAATTAATCGCTCAACACCGATTAGAACACGTACCCGCATAGGCTTGCAACTCAATCATTCTCCACCACCGATCACGAATACTAAGCACAAGTCATAAGGTCTTTGTAAGGGTTGTAACGGGGCTGGGCTAAAGGTAGGAAATGGGATATTTTTAAGTGGCTAAGGTGATGAAAATTCGATTTTTATTACAAAAGACTACTCTAAACAAAACTAAACTACAAACATCAACTACAAGGCAACAACTTTAGCCTTTTATTTCTCAAACTAAGAACATATATTTTTGTTCTTTTCTCAACAACTTTCTATCTTTTTCATACATTTTCTGATTTTTCTCTCTTTTTTTTATATGCAAACAAACAAAAACAACTATAAAAACTTAACTTCTATAATCGAATTTTCATCACACAGGTTTTAAAAGAAAAAGGTTTTAAGGTAATAGGCTAAAGGGTAGTCAAATGAAAGGATTAGACTCAACATTGGCTACTAGGGGATAATTTTTGGGTAAGGATATAGAAATGGTGTAAAAGGAAAAGGTTTACCTAATGCCTTAATCATTCTCGTGCTTGTATTCGGTCTATGGTCTCGAACGTATCCAAAGTTGCAAGTTCTACAATACGCGAATAATGGTCCACTCAAACAAAGAAACATGTAATTGTAAATCCATGATATAAAAGTGGCTCAAAACCTCACGTATAAGGGTATGATATGTGATATGCATCAAATGCTAGTTCCTTAGGCGAATTATTCCCAAATAACCACCCGCTAAATACCCGTTATGTTTATTAATTTGAACTTGACCATGACAAAAGACCACATGGGTTGTGCCATCCCTCGTTGACTTAGTTACTTGTGCTTTTAAGATCGCTTTTGAAACAATAATTTTTGAATTTTTTTTTTTTGAAATTTTCCCCCATCCCCACACTTGAGGTAAACATTGTCCTCAATGTGTAGTATTTAAATGAACGGGTCAAAATCGAAAACTTTTACTACTCCCCCATCCCCACACTTGAGGTAAACATTGTCCTCAATGTGTAAGGACTAGAGTTTTAAAATGCACAAGGGATGTGACACGGCTAACCTTCCTAAAATTTCACCCCGGAAAAATAAAATACAAAATACAATCCACTTATTACTAAACTAAGAATCAAGGTAAAAAGGAAACGCATGCACCTGATTTTTATCGCTTGATGCCCATATCTTCTTCTTCTCTTCATAAAAATGGTTGTCTCTCAAACATCATGTACCTACAAATTATAACCCTTGTGTAGAAGCATGCTTCTCACAACCATTGAAATTTGTTAGGTGGTTAGTTCTACCATTTTTATAAAAGTGTTACCAAATCATGCGTTAAATTACCTTAATTTTTGTGGAAAATAAGTTACAACAATAACATGCCTAACTCACTTTCGTAGGAATCACGGTTGCATTTAGCTTATGCAACAAGCCCTTTTAAACCCCCCGATAGCTCGGGAGGACGAGAGGTCTCGTGAGGGTTATATAGGGAACACACCCACAACGTTCATTTAACTAGGCAAAAATAAATAAATACGAAAAAGAAATAAAGAAACTAAAGTATACAACAACAACACAAAACATACCTTGCCTTCACCGCTGATATCTCTCGTTGGGATCAACTGGCGGGTTTGGCTGGTATGGATAACCAGTGAGGGCTTCAAACATCTCCCTGTAGTTATCAAGTGGGCTCGGCTCTCCTTGAGGTGGTGGCTGATAGGGGATCAGAATGAAGCTGGAGCCTACGGCCTCGGGCCAGTGAGGAGATGGGTCGGATGGGCCTCGTGGAATGGGAAGGTTGGGGTAGTCGGTCCACCCCGAATGCTCGACATAAGGAAGGCCGGCCTCATTGTCTCTTCGATGTCTCTCCTGATCGTGGAGAATTTTGGCATTATTAATAGCCCTTTCCTGTGAGACATATAAGGCACTCCAGCGGTTGTCCTCCACTATGTTTCGGTCATGTCGCGCTTTTTCCTCCCTTTCTTCCCATGCCCGTCTTTGGGCCATATCTTCTTCCTGCAACTGTATCAAGCGTTCCATGTGCGATCTTTGAAGTGCTTGTTGCAGTTGTTGCTCTTCCATATATTTCTCCATCCTCTCGCGATAGGCCGCTTGGGAGGCCCACTGTTCTTGCGAGAAGGTCTCGTGCATCCCTTCCCAGTTCTCTCTCCTCCTGTTATTTTCTCGGCCCTCGCCTATACATGCCGAGATGTTATCATAACACGCTTGTTGCCCGTGGTTAAAATTTCTGAACGACGGCCCTTGTCTTTGTTTCATAAAACCTGTCACATCTGCATTAATCTCCCTGTGTGGCCTCATGTACCTCTGTTGTGGTCCCCGTGGACCAGAAGGCTCATCCTCGTCTTCTTCATCAATCATTTCATCATCTCCCCCAGCTCTTTGCTGTGCATCTGGATCAACAAAGTCATATTTGTGACCCAATTTGTCGGTCACTACATACTTGTTTCCCGACAGATTCACATCTATTTTCCAATTTTTCCTCATTGTTGCTATGTTGAATTCTTCCAGAGGTTTGGATACCCAAAGTGATTCCAGAGGCAAACAATTCTGTTGGACAATCATAGCACTGATGAGGCGTGCATATGGAATAAAACGCCTTTGAGATGCCTCCCGGGTGATCCATGTATTCATCATGACTATATGTCTCCATGACAAAGTAGGGGTCCCGTATAACAAAGAATGGACAACCCTGCAATCGCTTGCTCTCACTCCTCCTCGATCACTGAATCTCACCATCATATTCTCTAGGGAAATTCCTTGAAGAATTTTCCCCTCGATCGTCATTTGAGTTCTTTTAGCCTCTCCCCCATCACTGTATGGTAAAATAACCGCTGTCATCTGCTCCGGATCACCATCGTTCATATGATTATCCAAAAATTGTTGCATGGTTGGATAGTCATATGCTTGCACCCCCAAAGAATCAAAGCGCGCGATGCAATTAATCGTTTCGAAGGACATCGTTCATATGATTATCCAAAAATTATTCATGAACCTCAACGTTGACAACTATTCGCACACCTCCGCCAAATACACCCGCGAGGTGTTGTCTTCACACCAATCGAGCACTCTCTCCCATCCTTGACGCTCAAACATCTGCACAATCCCAATTTGCCTAAACTCTTCCACATTCACAACCCTTTCACATATAATCCTTTCCGGTACCAAAGTGTTCACACCATTGACCATCTTCCACTTCCAAAGTTTGGCCTCCATCTTCCTATCTTGATACGCTGATAAAGGATTGTTCTTCTCATCATCCCATACTTGAGCGCTTTTACTATCCCTGAATTTTTCCCACGCCCAATCCTACCTATAGAGTCTTGCATCACCCTCTTCTACGAAGCTTAATTACTCCCACTTCTTCAGTATTAAACCGGAAGAGGATCCCACTCCCGATGATGAGCCTTGCCCTGTAGTCTTTTGCTTCTTTCTACCTCCAGCCATAACTACAATCACAAAACAAACAAGACATTAATATAAACCCCAACCTTTACTAAACTCTCAAACTTTGAACATGATGTATGATGTTGAAGTTTTAACTAACAAGTATATGCAAAATCGCCTTTTTAAACTTCCAAAGTCGCTCATTTTATCATATACCTATCAACTTTACTTGTTAACTAGCAATTTCTTCCAAGTTCAACAAAGTTCTACATCAACTTCATGTTCAATCATGTAAATAATGAGTGTAATCACTTCACTATGGTTATAACATGCTCAAATTCCATCCAAAACAACTAATCTTACCCAAAATCATGCTAGAACAACATACATTGCTTAAACAACCTACTCTTAAACTAAAAAGTCTAAAATTTCGGAAGAAAAACACTAAACATATGATAATCAAGCATACATTTAAGGGAAATCCATACCTTTAGTGTTGTAAACAAGAAGAACTAAGAAAAAAGATGTAAAGCAAGCAACTTGATAAACACCCTTTCAAAAACCCGAAATTACACGCCCAGAAATCTTGCAAACTAGCAAGAATTGATGAAAACCGTGATAGGGGTTTTGTTCCTCTCGAAAAATCACGCAAGATGGACCAAAAAATCAGGTGATTTGGTGGAGATTTGAAGAAGTTATGGAGACTTGAAGGTTTTAGGGTTCTTGGAGTATTTGTGGAGAAAATGAAGTTGAAAGGTGAGTTAGGAGAGAGAGAGCAGGGATTTAGTGGGTACGAATGATGTGGGGGTGTTGTGGGTTCGAGTTATATGGTCCCTATTGATTTCGGTTGTGCTTTGAGAGGTTTAAAAGGTGTTGGGTTCGAGTAAAGGGTGCAAAAACGAATCAGCATCGCAGAGAAATCGGCAACCCGTCGCCGACGGGCAAGGGAAATGGGGGCTCGGGTCCGACGTCTTAATTGGCTGTATACGGGATACGCGTGCCGACGGGCATTTCTACAACCCGTCGCGGACAGGCTCACCCCCGTCGCCGACGGGCACCGGTTTTCTCAAAAAAAAAAAAATTTTTTTATTTTTTATTTTTATTTTTATTTTTATGAAAATTAGGAGGAATTTTATGGGTTTTTTATAAAGGGATTATATACATTAAAAAAATCCTAAAAGTTATTAAAATTCTTTTTGTAAATTTTTATAAGTTAAACTCTGAAAACGCGAAAACCGTTAACGGCCCTACTACCCCCAAAAAGTCGTGTATTGTCCTCAATGTACATAACAAAGTCTAAAAACATACCTTACGTCTTCAAGACTCGTTCGGGATATCCGGACTTCACACAATCAAACAGGGTTAGCAAGAAACAAAAAGGATTATATCCGAAGCACACAAACAATTAAAAATTATACATAACTCTACACGAAATGTTACCGGTCCTTTTTTAATCGACCTCATAGATCGGTGTGCTTACTACAAAGCTCACAAATTCCTTGTTTTCATCCACCTTCTCAATACTATCGAGAAACGGTTTTAACCGATGACCATTAACCGCTTGCCGCGACCCATCCTTCGGGTCCTCGATTGTAACATTACCCAATTGTCCGACCCGGGTGATCACATAGGGTCCCATCCATTTGCTCCGAAGCTTTCCGGGAAAGAACTTGAGCTTCGAATTGTAAAGCCACACCTTTTGCCCAACCTCGAACTCTTTCTTTCTCAACTTGGCATCATGCGCCTTCTTCATCCCATCCTTGTACTTGGACGTGCATTCATATGCCATTTCCCGTAGCTCCTCCAACTCGCATAACTTGAGTTTCCGTTCCTTACCTGCATCGTCATATTGAACATTAACTTCTTTAATAGCCCACAATGATTTGTGCACAAGTTCAACCGGTAAATGACAATTTTTACCGAAAACCAACTAGTAAGGTGTAGTGCCAATGGGTGTCTTTTGTGCCGTACGGTAGGCCCATAAAGCATCGTTCAACTTAATTGACCAATCCTTACGGTCCGCCCGCACGGTCTTTTGCAAAATCTCTTTGATTTGCCTATTTGACACCTCAACTTGCCCGCTTGTTTGCGGGTGATAGGGGGTAGCAATTCTATGGTCAAAACCAAACCGTTTTAAAAGTTTTCCAAACCAGAAGTTTTTAAAGTGAGATCCTCCGTCACTTATGATGACACGAGGAATCCCAAACCTTGAGAAAATATTGGTTTGAACAAAATTACAAACTACGGAATGGTCGTTCGTCCGTCTTGGTGGCTATTGCCTCGACCCACTTCGACACGTAATCAACGGCCACCAAGATATACAAATTGCCATAAGAGTTGGGGAATGGGCCCATGAACTCAATACCCCGTACATCAAAAATGTCGACTACAAGGATTGGTTGCATGGGCATCTCATCCCTTTTTGAAATACCCCTTAGTTTTTGACACTCTATACAATTCTTGGAAAACTCATTTGCATCTTTAAAAATAGTTGGCCAATAAAGACCACTATTCAACACTTTATGACCCATTTTGTGGCCACTAAAATGACAACCACACGCAAATGAATGTAGATGCTGCAACACGCTTGGAATTTCCTCATCATCTATGCATCTTCTAATCACTTGATCCGCACACTCTTTCCACAAGTGCGGTTCTTCCAACTGGTAATACTTGATTTGAGACATGAAATGTTGTCTCTTCCGTCTATCCCAATGCGCCGGTAAGTCACCTGTAACAAGATAATTCACAATGTTAGCATACCATGGTAACTTATCTAATTTCATAATATGCTCATCGGGAAAAGACTCATTGATCTCTAACGATTTAGGATCCTCATCAACCATCAATCGGGACAAATGGTCCGCTACCACATTCTTGGTACCCTTTTTGTCCCGTATCTCCAAATCAAACTCTTGGAGCAACAACACCCATCGGATCAACCTTGGTTTTCAATCTTTCTTCTCCATGAGGTACCTAACTGCAGTGTGATCAGAATAAATAATCACTTTACTACCCCATATGTATGACCAAAATTTATCCAATGCATATACCACCGCGAGTAGCTCTTTTTCAGTAGTGGTGTAATTCAATTGTGCATCCGAAAGAGTCTTACTCGCGTAGTATATGGCAACGGGTTTCTTGTCAACCCGTTGTCCCAACACGGCCCCCACCGCATAATTACTTGCATCGCACATAATTTCAAAAGGTAAAGACCAATTGGGCGATTGCAAGATTGGGGCCTCAACTAACTTTTCTTTTAACTTATTAAAAGCGTTTTGACAATTTTCATTAAAATCAAACGGTTGATCTTTTAACAACAAGTTACACAAAGGCTTGGTTATATCACTAAAACCCTTAATAAACCGTCGATAAAAACCCGCGTGACCTAGAAATGACACCTTTAACACTTGTGGGATACGGCAAAGTGGATATAACTTGTACCTTTGCACGATCGACCTCTATCCCACGACTTGACACTACATGTCCCAACACGATTCCCTCTTGAACCATAAAATGGCTCTTTTCCCAACTTCGGACCAAACTAGTTTCGACACACCTTTTTAGTACTTTGTCTAGTTGGTCCAAACAAGCCTCAAATGATGACCCAAAAATTGAGAAATCATCCATGAAGATTTCCAACGACTTCCCCACCATATCTGAAAAGATACTCATCATACTCCTTTGGAAGGTGGCGGGGGCGTTACATAATCCAAATAGCATTCGCCTAAATGCGAAGGTGCCGTAGGGACAAGTAAACGTGGTCTTTGATTGATCTTCTGGATGGATGGCAATTTAATTATAACCAGAATAGCCATCTAAAAAGCAATAAAATTGTTGCCCTGGTAATTTCTCAACAATTTGATCAATGAACAGTAAAGGAAAATGATCTTTGGAAGTTGCGGTATTCAACTTCTTATAATCAATACAAATTCGCCACTCGGTTACCGGCCGAGTGGCTACCTTTTCACCTGCGTCATTTTTGATGACTTGTATACCCGCTTTCTTTGGAACCGTCTCTTTTGGGCTCACTCATTGGCTATCCGAGATCGGGTAAATAATACTCGCATCAAGCCATTTCAGCACTTCCTTTTTCACCACCTCCCGCACTTTCTCCCGTGATGATTTTATGCATCACCACCGAGGGACTAATACCCTTCAAATCAGCAATGGTCCATCCAATCGCCGCCCGATTGGTGACCAAAACACCCATCAATTTCTCCTCTTGCTCCTCGGTTAAGTTTGATGCAATGATAACCGGGAGTGTATTGCCTTCACCAACATAAGCATACTTGAGATGCTTCGACAATGCTTTCAACTCAACCTCCGGAGGCTCTACTAATGACGGCTTCAATTTAGTATCAATGCTCTCCGATAAACTCTTAACTTGGTGCGTCCATGTCGGTTTTCCCTCTCTAACCGCAAGCACCTCCAAACTTTTCACTTCCTCGTCTATGCTCTTATCCATCTCCACTTGTGACCTGTCAAACATATAACAATCCTCCATTGTGTTTTCCCCATCCACGCCTATGTCGCAAAGAGGTATACACGTGTCAACAATGTCCGCCATATAGCATTCATCATCAACTGGAGGGTTCATAAGTCCGGAAAAAACATGCAACCTCAACCTTCGGTTTCCAAATGTCATGTCAACCGTTCCTGTTTTGCAATCAATTTGAGAATTTGCGGTTGCTAAGAACGGTCGACCCAAAATCACCGTAGGTTGCTTGGTTGGGTCCTTAGCCATATAATCAAGTACTAAAAAGTCCACCGGATAGTAAAAATCCTCGATTTTTACTATCACATTCGAAACAATTCCACGGGGTAATTTGGGTGTCAAATCGGCTAACACCATAGTGATGTTTGACGACTGAAGTGGACCAAACTCGTATTGGTCATACAAACTACCCGGTAGAATGCTCACGCTAGCACCAAGATCTAGAAGTGCCTGGTTGATTTTAAAATCGCCTACTTGAATTGAAATGATAGGCGCACCCGGATCTTGGAGCTTAGGTGGAAGTGCACCTGAAAGAATCGAACTCACATTTTCGGTTAAATCTAATTTTTTTGGAAATTTATGAGTTCGTTTCTGGGTACACAATTATTTCAAGTACTTAGCATAAGACGGTACTTGTTTGATTGCATCCAAAAGAGGTAAGTTTATTTTTACTTGTTTGAAAATTTCCAACAAGTCTTCTTGTTGTGGACCACTTTTGTTTACAACCTTCTTCACGGGTCCCTTCAATGCTTCGGGATAAGGGGCGGTATTAGCCTCCATACCCTTTTCCTTAGCCTTAGGGATGGGTATGGTCACAACGGGAGTGTCATTATTCTTTTTCAAATCATTTTTATTTTGACCCGTTTGACCATCCTCGTTCTCATCCTCACTAGCATCTTCCACCACCCCTTCAACAAACTGGGGTGATGGTGTTTTGACACCATTATCTATGACTCGACCACTACGTAAAGTAATTTTATTAATTGGTAACTCACGTGTGTTCCTTGAGCTTGACCCTTGATGCTTAGGGTTCACCGCGGTGTCACTTGGAAGCTTTCCCATGCTTCCCCTCATTTGAGCCATCTCCTCCGCGAGTTGGCCTACTTGCTTTGCCAATGCCTCATGTGCTTTGTCCCGAATCTCGTTTGTCTTCTTTATCTACTTAATGTCACTGTGAGACTCTTTTTGCATATTTAACAAAGCATCCATTTTGGCACTCAAGTCATCACCACCGGTTTGATTGTTCGACCCGCTTCCATTACCGCCTTGATTGTTGTAATTCCTTTGGTACCCACCTTGGTAATTGTTGTCCTGACCTTGGTACCCTTGATTGTAATTACGTTGGTACCCCCCTTGGTTACCACCTTGGCAATTTTGATATGATAACCCGCTTTGATTACCCGGTTGAAAGTTTGGGTTCATTTGATTCGCGGCATTCCCATATCGGAAGTTGGGATGGTTTCTCAATCCGGGATGGTAAGCGTTCGAATTCATGTCATTATTCTTTCTATCCCCGAACACTTGATTTACTTCCTCGGTGTGTTCACCCGGCCCCGTTGGACATTGGTCGGTCCTATGGCCAATATCCCAACAATCTTCACACACCGCAAACTGTACCGCGTTCACCTCCTTCTTTTTCATACGAGCCATTTCCCGTTCTAAAGTGGAAATTCGATCTTTAGAATCAAGATCGGGAAGTGACCGGGAAATGGGATGTTTCTTGGCTCTATCGGCCGATTCTTTTTCCTTCGACCGCTTGCTCATTCGCTCGAGAAATTCCCAATCGTCATCTTCATAATTGCTCAAGAGAGTCCCGTTGCTTGTTGACTCGAGGCGGTTCCATGTATTGTCGTCTAGACCCCGTACAAAACACTTGACTAACTCCCACTTCTCTATTTGATGATGTGGGCACTTTCGCATCAACTCCTTGTATCTTGTGAATGCTTCATGCAACGGCTCACTCGATAGTTGGCGAAAAGACCTAATTTCATCACGAGCGTCATCGGTCTTCGCCATCGAATAGTATTCATCAAGAAAGGCTTGTTGCATTTCTCCCCATGTTCGAATACTATTTTCCGGAAGTGTAAGGAACCATTGCTTCGCTTTGTCCTTGAACAAAAATTGAAATAGTCGAAGCTTGACTTCCTCCAATGCGAAATTGTACCCCCCGATTGTGTTACATATAGATGAGAATTCCGCCAAATGCGTGTACGGTTCATCATTAGACCTCCCAATGAAGTGAGGAAGTATATTGATGTAATGAGGTTTGCAATAAAACATCCTTCTTTCACAAACAATTAGTGAATCATTCTCGGTGACCACCGGCCTAAAACGGTCATTCACTCCCCATGGAGGTTGTTGACGACGATGCGGACCGTTAACTTCTAGATCAACCGGTCTTCGGTTGTCCCTTCGATCACCTCTTCTATCATCTCTTCGGTTTCCACCTTGGTTACCCCCTTGATTACCACCTCCCACGAAACGAGGAATCCGATTAGGGTTAGCATTGTTGTTGTTGTAAAACCCATCATTCTGGTTCCTTTGGTAGTTGTTTCGTGGTTGGCGGTTATTTTTGTAACCGTCATTTCTTCTATTCCCATACCCATAATCATCATTCCCACATAGTTGGTGTTTTGGTAGCCAAACTCCTCATCTTCATACCCTCTTGCATTGTAGATATTGCCTTGATTCACATACCCCCAATCTTCGTCATCATTAACCCAATCATCATAATAGCCCCCGTCATCCGAATGTTTCGTATGAACACTCACATGCTCCAGCGATTGATAACCGGGAACACTATACGGTTCGTCATCGGGGATGACGTTCCTCAAATCGTCGATGTTAAAGAATGGGTCTTCATTCACGGGATTGCCACGATCTCTATTGCCTCGACGGTCGGAATTGACATTCCGGTCATCAAGGTTGATGGGTAAGGAAGTTTGTCGATGAAGGTTTTGTTGTTGGGGTGTTCTTTGGGTGTTGTTGGGATTTTGATGTTGGAAAGGTGGTGTGGGTGGTCCATTGTTGTTATTACCACCCGGTCGCTCTTGAGGCATAGGTTGAACATTTTGGGCAGTATAGAAATTGCTTCGGTATTGAAATTGGTTCGGGTTTTGGTTTTGGTTAAAGTTTTGGGTTGAATTTTGGTTTGCCATTGAATTGGTTTCAATGGTCGGTGTGAGTGGTGGTGTTTTGGTGGTTTGATTAGAAGCAAGTGTTGCCTCTAACCGGCTTGCTAAATTCCTCCTTGCAACTCTTTCAATTTCCGGTTCGTAGACTAAAGGTGAAGTCCTCCCAGAGTTCCGCGTATGCATGCACTACCTGTAACCTGCACAAGTAACACACCCCGCGTAACAAAGAAAAAGACAAAGTACAAGAGAAGAATTTATACAACTTAAACAGTTAATCACACAAATTCAAACAATATCCAAACACAAAGCGCACGCACTCCCGGGCAACGGCGCCAAAATTTGATCGGATTGTCGCGCTCCGGTCAAAGATAAAATTTATAAGCCCAAATTACCCTTAACTATGTGTTAGTGGTTGCAAGGGGTCGAACCACGAAGAGTATGTGGGTTGTGTGTGGATTCGATTGAATTAGACAATTGTCACAATTTATGAAGCTTGCCATATATTTTTGTATTTTTGTTTTATTGAAAGATGTGAATTTAACTAAAAAAATTGGTTTGATTGATTAATAACTACTAATTAACGAAAACACGAAAGATTGATTACAAAACAATAATAAGAAAAAGGGTTCACACCCGGCTTCGGTAATTGCCAACCTAGGGTTTCTACAAGTTTTTAGATTCAACTCAATTGCGCACGATTAGCGGATTTAGTGTACCATGACTTAGGTGCCAATAACTATCAACGTTTCAAAAAACGGACAAGAATGCACTTTGTAATCAACACAAGTAAAACCTAACCACGACAATGCATAACTACACATAACCATTTCGTAAAGTCATAACTTTTAACATCGTTCGACAATTTACGAATACGAAACAAATGTAAACTATTGTCAATGGTTTCAAAAATCAAACACAAATTGTCACAAAGTTGAAACAAGAACAATTTGAAACCCTAAAGTTAACAACTACCTTCACCCGGGTGAAACCGAGGTGATTAGCCGCTCATGGTCGAGAAAACTTGATCACCGGATACTTGGAACTTGAATGGAGTCATCCCGAAGCTTGAACAATGGAGAATTGGTGGATGATGAAGGTTTGGTGAAGGATGATGGTGGAAGGATTGATGGTATGGAGAATTAGGGTTTAGGATAAATTGATTGTGAATGATGATTGATGATGATCTTGATGTGATTCGGGTGATGTTGTGAGTAGTGATGGAATAGAGATGAATGAATGGGTGAATAGTGGCTCCAAGAATCAAGTTCAAACTCAATTAGAGTGTAACTCCCGTCTTCTTTGTTACATGAACCAATAAAACTCGAGCTTAACCAAAAAAATCTCAAAATTCGCGTTATGAGAAACCCCTACCCGTCACCGACGGGCCTGACCCCGTCGCCGACGGGTTCATCTTGATCTCCTTTTATCCGACGGCTTATTCAACTGTATACGCACATGATCTGCCGACGGACTTAACTGGAAGGCGTCGCCGACAGCGTGGGACCCGTCGGCGACGGGCTCTCAAAGCCTCATTCTCTGATTTTCCGTTTTTCGCTCTTGTTTGATCCGTAACTCGTCCCGATGCTCCGGTTTTTGACCCGGTGGTTTGTAAAACTCCCGAAAAGCTCCTTAAACTCTATCAAACCTACAAAATATATTTTTGATTAAAAGTAGGCTATTCGAATTTAAAACTTGTGTAAAAACATCAAGTTATGCAATAACAAACACCGGTTTTCAACCACGTATCAAGTCAATCCGCAGTCATTGGTATCGATAGGTTCATGTCGATAACAAACATGCCTCATTTCACTCTGTGTATGTGCTGGTTATGCGTAACGCTTTCGAACTCTATATGCTATTATCAAACTTGTATGCTCACCTTTACACTATGTGTATTGACTTTTACTTTAACGTATGTGACAGGTGCTTAAGATGCTTATTTGCTATGAAATCGAGGTTAGGAAAGACCTAGGTCAACAATAAACAATTGTCTGTAATAAAAATATGATTTGTCAGAACAGAACAATTTGACTAGATATTTCTGTAATAACTGTATTATCATTTATGACATGGTATGGGACGTGTTGCTTTAAATATCTGGTAAATATAGTTGTTATGGAAACTTCTGGACAATCTGTTTCGCTCAGTGCCACGCCCCGATGTTTCCGCCATCAGTTGGGGTGTGACAGATTGGTATCAGAGCCATAACTATAGGGAATTAGGAAAGACTCAACCTAGTGTGGGTCGATGTCTTAGAGGCCTAGTCTATAGTTAGGAACCAACAGACCAACTCGTGCGTGTCCAGTAAGGATTATGTGTGAGCGTACCTGCCATTTCTCGCTATTCTCGCCTACACTACACTATCACTGCACTCAAATTTTCAAGTGTGAATGAGCGATTAAGTCGAGATTAGGTGTGAAAACCGCAAACTCTCGACTAAATTTCTTGACTTAACCCACATTTTTATCTATAAACACGAGAATTTGCGTTGAACCAGGAGTGAAATCCACACTTTGACACATAATTCTCTTTTATCTTACTAAAACAGGAACAAAGCTGTTAAGTCAGGGGTGAAACCCTAACCTCGACGACTTGTTCCGCCTTTTACAAAACTCTCACCAAAGTCTCGACGGACTCCAACGACTTGAAGTCACGATATGACTAAAGGGATGTGTGCCGAACGCCCAGATTCGAGGTGAAGGCACAGTCCTGAAGATCAAAGAGTGTACAACAAGTCCTTGAGAATAATTGAATCACTTTGGGTAGTCAATGTCTAATAGCCGCAGACGATCTATTTCTCGATTTCTATGTGTTTCGATTCTGAGCCGCAACTGCTGACTCTGACGATTCGTCGATTTTATGTGTGTGTTTACCTGCTTATGTGTTTTAATTTTTGGTGATTTACTCGATTTTCACTAACGCTTTGATCAACACACACAACTCGCACTACACACTATCTCAAGACGTTAACAAATCGCTACTTCCATGAGGAACCCCGTACGCTATGTTGCTTGCTATATTATTCATGCTAAACTACTCGCCATGATAATCACGATCGCTATTTCCGGACGCTCACGAACTTTGAATGATAGGTTTCTGTATTCTAACTGCTCCTATGTGCTTCTAAGTGAGTTACGTACTTATATGCTTATGTGTTTCTATGTCCTACGTGATTATGTGCTCATGTGCCTCTATGTGAATATGTGATTATGTGCCTACGTGTTTATGTGATACATGTTTCATGGTGTCCCTAAGCTTTAGTAGTATTAGACGTGTGAGGTGAGATTCGATTTTGACATGTCTGAGACCTATGACGATGTCTGTTGCAGACAATGTCAACTGGACCATCATCTGGACCCCGTCACCCACGACTTTCTCGCCAGGAACAGAGGGAAAAACGCCTTGCTTCCATCCTCGCTAAACTAGTGGCCAAGGATGTGCCTCAGATCGTGAGTGAAATTTATGAGAATGTTAGCAAATCATCTGAGGAATCCAGAACCGAGGCTCCAAAAGTTGCTACCAAGACTGCTTTCAGCTTCAAGCAGTTCAAGGCTTGTGGTCCAAAGGAATTCACGGGAGAAGATGGCCCAACGGCTATGTTTCAATGGTTCGATTCCGTCGAAGTCACTCTGCGCCAGAGTGGATGTCCAAAAAATCTCCGCACTCTGAACGCTACCGGCGTCTTCCAGTCCCGTGCATTAGACTGGTGGACGGCCGAGAGAAATAAATGCGGAAATGATGCAGCCTATGAGCTGACGTGGGAAGAGTTGAAGGGCATCATGATGGATGAATTCTGCCCTCCCCATGAATGCCAAAAGCTGGAGAATGAATTCTGGCACATTAAGCAGAAAGAAGGTAACAACGCTGCCCTGACTGCTCGCTTTAAGCAGCTCAACATCATCTGTCCTGATCAAGTGAAGACGCCCGACATGGCAATCAAGAAGTACATCCGAGCTCTACCCGACTGTGTTGCAGATTTTGTGCATGCCGCAAAGACAGCAACGATCGAAGAAACTTACTTGCTTGCCGCCGAAATCAACGACAAGCGGGTAAAAGCTGGTTTTTGGGATACAACCTCAAAGAACCTGCACCAAGTCACCACCGCACCAGCCGCCGAAACCGCCGCTGCTCAATCATCAAAGTCCTCACGCCGCAAGAAGAAGAACAACAATAGCAGCTTGTAACACCTCGAAAAAATCACGTCCTATAATGTGTAGACACGCGTCATAAGTATGAACGTGTGAAAGAATATTATAGAAGGACTAAAATTGACAAACATGGAAAGTATGTGAACATACGTATTCTAAGTGTCAACTGGGAATAAATATGTAGTATATTAACCCTATATGATGCTCATACCTTCAAACGAATAAATCATGGATCATACGAAACTAAAAGTGAGAGATTACAAACTAAAGGGGTTAAATGTGTCAACATGTTTAAGTTATACCTCTGAGTGACCTTTTGACAAACCCGAATCTTTGTAACGGTAAATTATGCTCACTAGAATGCATGATATAAATTTCATAAAGTTTCGTAATCGTATGAGAAAGTTATGATCAAATTCGTGTACAAGGGGTTAAAACGTCAACGTTGAAAGTTTGGACTTTTCAGGTGACAATAAAGTTAACCGAGGACTAAACAAAGTGGGTATATATCTTAAAGCCCTTATGTATCAAATTAGAGGGTTCAAATTGCAATATAAAGGTTAGTTGACCTTTCGGAAGGCCCAAGAGGTGCGATGCAACAACATAAAAACGTTTTTGTCTGATCAGCAGGGCCAGGCGGCCCGCGTAGACATTAACAAAACGTGAGGCGGGCCGCGTGGGAACATCAGATGCAGAAAAACAGGCTGCAGCCTGTTTTACGCGATTATGACCTATCCCACTGGTAATTCCCAATCTTGGGCGACCCCTAAAATGTTCCTAGACCCCAGGGACACATGTTGGAAGCTTGTGGTCAATGCTAGACTTACTTGTCAACCTCCTATGGTGGATTAAACCACTATATAAGGCCTTAGTTACAACTTTAGAGCTCACACCTTCATCTGCATTTTTGGAGCATCTCTGGAGCACAATACCTCTCCCAAGTGATCCCTGGTCGTTCATAGGACCCTTGTAAGTTTGCCTAACCCTTCCTAATTGAGTTTTAGCTTAGTTTTAGCTTAAAAGTCAACCCGTCGTAATTAGCGGTTGACTTTACGATTAATCACAAATGGTCCAGTGATTAGTCGAATCAAAAGTAGTTATAAGTTGGTATTTATGTGGTTAATAGACCCTTAAGAGGGTTCCCCCTGATCACCACTCTAACTAGGTCAAAAGTCGGGTCAAACTTATATTTAAAAAGTCAACAGGAAGTCTAAAATGCCATTTATGCATAATTAACATTGTAGATCATATACAACCTGTTGGATCATTGTTATAACTTAGTAATAAGTGTAAGAACATGTCTAAACATGTTCAACCCGACAATTTCCTGTTTAGACCCGGTTCGGAACCGAAAGTCACATAGTTTGACTTTCACTTTGACTTTCAGTTCTGACCCGCTTTAGTATGATTTGAAAATTTCTTAGAGCTTCTTTAGGACCAGGCTACATGTTAGCACAACCCTCTGTGGTTGGTTCATTGATTGACCCATTCGTTTACGCGTTTCCGTTAATTGCTCATATGTTGACCATTATGCCCTTATTATCTTAAAACGTGATTTTTGAAAATGTAAAAGAGTAGAAACTTTAATTACTGATATATAAACTTATATGCAAAGTTTGACATCAGTTTGACTTGTAGATTAAGAGTTATGCTCATTATCGCAAATTTAATGCTTTATGTTAATAAAAACGGCGTAATTAGCATATAGCCTAGTTAAGCCTACTTTTTGGTATCAAACTTAATACCCACTGATGTAATATATTATTTTGGGATTTTTAAAGATTTTTAATAAATTTTAGGCTGAGCATAACTAGTAGTCGTAGGCTTAATCCGGTAATTGTCGGTTTTGCCCTTACGGGCCATAAAATGAGTTTTACATATCTAAACAACTCCAAACCTTTTGCTACTGATCACATATGATAAATAAATTATTTTAAGCCTTCTGGAAATATAAAAATATCAGATTTAAGTATCGAACCCGGAAATGGCCTTTAATCGCCTTTTTAAGCGTTTTTAACGCATAGTATGTACTAAAACTATTTTAAACATACAAGGGTTGATACCTACTGATATTTGAGGCAAATTATAATATTTTAACAGTAAGCGAAAGTTGTTTAACTCAGACTTCAGTATTGAGCTTTACGGCTTATGTGAAATTACAAAAATGCCCCTACGGTGCATAGTTTGGTTATATTTGGTAAATTCACATATATACTTTAACCTACTGTTATAACTTATCAAAATAAGTATTTTTGCTGATTATATCAGACCTGTAACTCAGGTAAATACTTAAACTCTTTTATAACCTTTTAAATGACCAAACTACCCCCACGGGGCCTAGTTTGTGTTTATATACGTTTCGGGCATAATGAAAGACATCTTACTGAGGTCACAACATATTTGAGACATAATTAACTTAGGAAACCTGTATATGGCTCTCATGAATACCCGTCACGCTTATTACGCGTACGGTTCGGTTTATGTAACAAGTTTACATAAATTAGCCAAAACGGGTCAAACCTTATTGGTTTTATCTCAAAATCCAGAATGTGTATGAAATACCCATTTAAGACAAGTCTTCAAACTTGTCGGGTCTAAACCACATCCTATTCCGGTCTTCGCTTAATCACGCGTCTGAACCGTATATTCCCTTAAGACTAACCGGTCTAAGCTTAGGCTAAATTAAAGACCCGTTAGCATTCTAATTGGTTATTTATACCATCATTCCAGACTAGAGCATTTCGGTAAATGGTACCTACGATTACTTAAGTGAATACGGCTGAGTTATTAGATTCTTGCTAATTAAGACAGGAGCTAGCTCAGGTAAATACTCTTAACTTATTTTCCCTATACGGGCTTGGGATACGGCACTATAAAAGTACCGCTTGGTCGGGTGTGTAGTTATTTAAATCGTATTGTGATTGATGTACTTACAACCCGTTTAATATGTATTATTTGGTGTATGGCCTTTGGGGGTTAATGACCATGTCCCGGATATCCTTGGCATCATTCGAAGTAATGGCCACGACTTAAGCACGAGGTGTAGGCATACACCTGACAGCTGCATTATGTAAAAACTGGTAATCCACTCCGAGGTATCATCCATGTGGGCATTATACCGGAACTGGTAATCCACTTAGAGGATGATAGCCCGTGGGCATTATACCTGTGGCGTGTCAGTTAATCTAGTCCGGCCCTACAAACCGGCCCTAACGGACGACAAATAAGTAAAACTGTATACAAGATTATATACAAATAATTTTCCCAAGTTAAAAAGGTTAATTTTGCCTCTGTGCATTTTAATCAAATTATAAAAGATATTTTGTGCCACGTGCATTTAAACCAATTTTCTTAAACTCTTTTCAAATGAGTCGGTTGAGTGTATTTACCAGTGAAAACTGACGTATTTTCCAAAAAGGTTAAGTGACAGGTACTGAACGAAATTGGCTGGAAGCTCAGGGCGCTAATAAGGAATCTTGCAAGTTCTAGGCGTCTAAAGTCTGTTGAACAAATGATATGTTTTAAGATCCGCCTGTGGATCCTTTACCTTCCGTTGTAATACTGGATATTACTTTATATTCGGAATGTAATAATATTTATCTTTTGCTTCCGCTGTGCATTTATATATATTGTGTTGTTTGACTATTGTGTTGCCAACCACGTCACGATACTCCCCCACCGGGCCCACCGGTGACACGTGTGATGCGATAAAATGCTTGAAAAAGTGTGATGCGATAAAATCACATAAGTCATTTTTTTGGGTTATTCTAAAATCCCTTATTTATATAATCATCCCTTATGGATGAAGTGCCCACGGGCTATAATTAACGTCATCTGGGACTAAAGACAGTGGTAGCCTACAACTCCCTGTCAAATAAAGGTAATAAACTAGGTTTAAACCTCAAATGCTTCGATTCTCTGAAATCCTAGCATATAATTTATAATTGTCCATATGACTAGGCCTTTTGGGCCATAAATAAAACAGCTAATGTTTTATAATTAGGATAAATTATAATAGAAATCCTAAATAAATATGATTTATAAATTAACCAAATATGGTCTCTGTACCATGGTTAATGAATTGCCATAAAAGACAATTCCATAAACTCCCAAATAAACTATTGTCCTTGTCTTCTGCAACAGTTCAATTTAAATGGCTAACTCAGACGGGGTTAATAGCCATCCAGTGGAGGTTAATAATGAAGCCCGGGTTAATCTAACGGGTGCTGAATTAAAAGCGATCATAGACGGCGCTGTTACACAGGCTTTGCAAAGGCAGTATGAAGAGTACAGTGAGACTCGTAGTAGGACCCAATCTACACAGCCTTCAAAGCCACTGTCCAATAATGACGACCCGAAGAAAAACAATGATCGACGCTCCTCGAACCACAGTGCTCCATCTCAGCTGGTTATACGTAATCAAGGGCCCCGTGACAAGGGTTGCTCGTATAAATATTTTGTTTCTTGCAAGCCCTGGGATTTCACTGGGGAGAAGGGAGCCATTGACTGTATGACATGGCTGGATGAGATGGATATGGTTGTAGACATCAGCGGATGTGCTGAGAGAGACGTGGTCAAGTTTGTGTCACAGTCTTTCAAGGGTGAAGTGTAAGCATGGTGGAGATCTCTAATTGAGGCCACCGGAAAAATCCCATTGTATAATATGTCGTGGGATCAATTTGTTGCCCTTATCAGGGAAAATTACTGCCCTCAGCATGTGGTGGAGAAGATAGAATCTGATTTTCTATCCTTGGTGATGACAAACCTCGACTGTCAAGCTTACCTAACGAGCTTCAACACTATGTCTCGATTGGTTCCATACCTGGTAACCCCGGAACCAAAACGGATAGCTCGTTTTATCGGTGGTTTAGCCCCCGAGATCAAGGCAAGCGTAAAAGCTTCTCGGCCAGCGACTTTCAGATCAGTAGCTGACATTTCCTTATCCCTTACTTTAGATGCGGTCAGATTGAGATCGCTAAAGAAATCTGAAGAAAGTAAGAGGAATCGTGAGGATGATAACTCACGAGGGTCAGAGAAGAAGCACAAGGGAAACACTGATTCTAAGAAGTCTGGGTTTGGAAGGAACAGTCAGCGAACAGAGGAGAAGCCAAAGTGCACGTTGTCAAAGACGCCACTTTGGAAAGTGCAGATCTGAATCCAATTCTAAGTCTGAATCACCTGCATGTGGGTTATGCAAGTCTAAGGAGCACAAGACTGTTGAATGCAGGAAGATTAAAGATGCCACCTGCTACAATTGCAATGAGAAGGGGCACATAAAGACCAACTGCCCTAAGTACGCAAAGAAGACTGAAGAGGCCAAGAAAGTAAACGCATGAGTCTTCCATACGAACGCCAAGGAGATGATGCAGAATGATAACTATATAGCAGATACCTTTTCATATCAAACAGTTTATGCATGAATTTTATTTGGTATTGGCACATATGATTCTATAATGAATGATAAATGTTGAGAACTGTTGTCTCCGCCTGATTAAGACTCCGGTCACTTAATGCGAGGTAGAAATTGACCGATTATACTTTAGAAAATGCTCCAACAAATCCTATCTTGATATTTAATATCTATTAGAAATCGCTCTTTTCTGATACCCTTATGGCAAACTTTCAAACTATCCAAATTCATCAGTATATTAAAGACAGATGTGACATTTTGATCCCCTGTCCAAGAGGTGATGGACTAGGTCCAACCCTCAAATGCCATTGATGGTCTTTTGTGACCTAGGCTAAGTGATATTGATATATTTTTAAAATAGCATTCATTAAGAATGATAATGCCTTATTGACCAGTATAGTTTGATGAAACCATGGTTAGTATATGTTAAGGCCATCAGGGTAATGAATAGCAGATGTTGGATTACAACTAAGTAAAGGATTCACCTGGTAATAGGAACAAAATCTCGAGTATGATAAACTCGGATAAGACAACCGTCAATCGCACCATTGATAATGCGATGAATGTTAATAAAAAACTACAAACGTAAACCTCAATATTAATGGAGTTAATCTCCAGGCTGTGGTTGACACAGCAGTTGGAGGGATCATGGGAAAAGGTCATGAGACAATCCGAAGAGCCGAATGCTTCTCGCTCTAAATCTCATTCAACAACCATGTTTAATTGCTCGTGAGGAGAGCTATGTTCACACTTCAAATATGAAGGATGAACCAAAGAAGGAGGATAACTCCCAGAAATCTGGGAAAGAGAGCAAGTACAGGCCTAATAAAAAGCAACGTAAGTTCAGTAAGAAGCCTGTATACCTCAGAAACTGATTCAGCATTATTATATCCATTAGGAATCAGTTTTTCGATGTCCTAGTTCCGTTAAATATAAGGACTCAATATAGTGAAAAAAAAAATCGATTGGTTACCTTAAAAATCAAGCCCATATTGTGGGTGATAAGAAGCGATTAATTATCAAGACTCCTTATGAGCCAACCCTCATAATTACATGTATCCGTACGATTAATTAATATTAAACATAAAAAAATGGTGGAATTGGCCGTCCCCGGAATCGAACCTGGGTCTAGGCCGCACCCTTTCGCGCGCCTAGCCAACCGAGCTAGGTGCCTAGTTTGTGAAAATTTCCATTCTGATTAAATATAAACACATGTAGTTGATATCTCTTTAATCTCTATCGATTTCGAATACCAATGGTATGAAAAAAGCACTATATGAGGATTGGTGTATCTTAATAAGTTCCATAGATTGCTTCCATGCCTGATCAGTATGGAGGTTTAATGCATGGAACCACAAAGATATCCCAATGATCATATGGTACTAAAGTCAACTAATAGTATTCAAAGAAGATATCCAAAATGAAATTTTCCAAGTAATTATTCCCGATTAAGGAATTCATGAACTAGTAACATAAATGTGTCACTTATTTGACACAAGCAATGATGAGTGAACTGGAGCCTGAGATATGGAAATCTCTGTAACCTCCTTGTACCTTGATTATCTTCTTCTAAGATTACCCTGTTTACCCCTGGGAGGCAGGTAGGATTAAGTTTCATATCCCATATAAGGCTGTATTATTATGAAATCTCCAAGACGGCTAGTACCATCATTGGAAGAATCGAAAACCCTGGTTAAGTAAGTTTTAAAGATCTAGATTCATAAAGCCAAACTCAATATCCTGAGAATTCGGAATAGTAAATTATGAAAGACGGTTCATTTTGCTAAGGCATTGTTTACCGCAACCCTAATTAGGCAACAATTAAGAATTTGCCATCAACTACCCAGGATCATCGATTTGCTCGACTAACTGTAAAGATTAGCTATTTCTTAAGATAAATTTTGAACAATGGTTGGAATAACCATCTCACCTTAAGATAAGCTTTTCTATAATAGCTGTTATATAAGTATCAAGGCTACTCCCTTGAAGACCTTGTATAGATAGAATGTTAAACGTCCATTGATAGGACAATAGCTTGGTAAGTCCAAACACCAAGATCTGAAGGTTGCATTATAGATAATCAATAAGATCACGCAAGTTCATAATCATCAGTAAGATACCAGTATTCGGCAGAAAATCAAGGATTAATGAAAATAGCAAACCTCCTAAATTCTTGTTAAGAAATAAGGTTCAACAATAGGTATCACCCTGGAAAGGAGTGGTGCGATTTGGTAAGAAAGGCAAGCTAAGCCCGAGATACATAGGACCTTTCGAGGTTATCAAACTTATCGGTTCAGTTGCCTATAAGCTAAACTTACCTGAAGAGCTCAGTGGAATTCACAAAGTGTTCCACATCTGCAATCTGAAGAAGTGTTTCGCTGATGAATCACTGGTTATACCACATACGGATGTGCATATAAATAAGAGCTTAAAATTTGTGGAAAAACCTTTGTCGATTGAAGGTCGACAGGTTAAGGAGCTTCGAAGGAAGCATGTGCCTATAGTAAAGGTCAAGTGGGATGCCCGTAAAGGACCCGAATTCACGTGGAAGGTTGAATCCACGATGAAAGAAAAGTACCCTTACTTGTTTCAGTAAATCTCGGGTCGAGATTTATTTTAAGGGGGTGAGGATGTAACACCTCGAAAAAATCACGTCCTATAATGTGTAGACACGCGTCATAAGTATGAACGTGTGAAAGAATATTATAGAAGGACTAAAATTGACAAACATGGAAAGTATGTGAACATACGTATTCTAAGTGTCAACTGGGAATAAATATGTAGTATATTAACCCTATATGATGCTCATACCTTCAAACGAATAAATCATGGATCATACGAAACTAAAAGTGAGAGATTACAAACTAAAGGGGTTAAATGTGTCAACATGTTTAAGTTATACCTCTGAGTGACCTTTTGACAAACCCGAAGCTTTGTAACGGTAAATTATGCTCACTAGAATGCATGATATAAATTTCATAAAGTTTCGTAATCGTATGAGAAAGTTATGATCAAATTCGTGTACAAGGGGTTAAAACGTCAACGTTGAAAGTTTGGACTTTTCGGGTGACAATAAAGTTAACCGAGGACTAAACAAAGTGGGTATATATCTTGAAGCCCTTATGTATCAAATTAGAGGGTTTAAATTGCAATATAAAGGTTAGTTGACCTTTCGGAAGGGCCAAGAGGTGCGATGCAACAACATAAAAACGTTTTTGTCTGATCAGCAGGGCCAGGCGGCCCGCGTAGACATTAACAAAACGTGAGGCGGGCCGCGTGGGAACATCAGATGCAGAAAAACAGGCTGCAGCCTGTTTTACGCGATTATGACCTATCCCACTGGTAATTCCCAATCTTGGGCGACCCCTAAAATGTTCCTAGACCCCAGGGACACATTTTGGAAGCTTGTGGTCAATGCTAGACTTACTTGTCAACCTCCTATGGTGGATTAAACAACTATATAAGGCCTTAGTTACAACTTTAGAGCTCACACCTTCATCTGCATTTTTGGAGCATCTCTGGAGCACAAGACCTCTCCCAAGTGATCCCTGGTCGTTCATAGGACCCTTGTAAGTTTGCCTAACCCTTCCTAATTGAGTTTTAGCTTAGTTTTAGCTTAAAAGTCAACCCGTCGTAATTAGCGGTTGACTTTACGATTAATCACAAATGGTCCAATGATTAGTCGAATCAAAAGTAGTTATAAGTTGGTATTTATGTGGGTAATAGACCCTTAAGAGGGTTCCCCCTGATCACCACTCTAACTAGGTCAAAAGTCGGGTCAAACTTATATTTAAAAAGTCAACAGGAAGTCTAAAATGCCATTTATGCATAATTAACATTGTAGATCATATACAACCTGTTGGATCATTGTTATAACTTAGTAATAAGTGTAAGAACATGTCTAAACATGTTCAACCCGACAATTTCCTGTTTAGACCCGGTTCGGAACCGAAAGTCACATAGTTTGACTTTCACTTTGACTTTCAGTTCTGACCCGCTTTAGTATGATTTGAAAATGTCTTAGAGCTTCTTTAGGACCAGGCTACATGTTAGCACAACCCTCTGTGGTTGGTTCATTGATTGACCCATTCGTTTACGCGTTTCCGTTAATTGCTCATATGTTGACCATTATGCCCTTATTATCTTAAAACGTGATTTTTGGAAATGTAAAAAAGTAGAAACTTTAATTACTGATATATAAACTTATATGCAAAGTTTTACATCAGTTTGACTTGTAGATTAAGAGTTATGCTCATTATCGCAAATTTAATGCTTTATGTTAATAAAAACGGCGTAATTAGCATATAGCCTAGTTAAGCCTACTTTTTGGTATCAAACTTAATACCCACTGATGTAATATATTATTTTGGGCTTTTTAAAGATTTTTAATAAATTTTAGGCTGAGCATAACTAGTAGTCGTAGGCTTAATCCGGTAATTGTCGGTTTTGCCCTTACGGGCCATAAAATGAGTTTTACATATCTAAACGACTCCAAACCTTTTGCTACTGATCACATATGATAAATAAATTATTTTAAGCCTTCTGGAAATATAAAAATATCAGATTTAAGTATCGAACCCGGAAATGGCCTTTAATCGCCTTTTTAAGCGTTTTTAACGCATAGTATGTACTAAAACTATTTTAAACATACAAGGGTTGATACCTACTGATATTTGAGGCAAATTATAATATTTTAATAGTAAGCGAAAGTTGTTTAACTCAGACTTCAGTATTGAGCTTTACGGCTTATGTGAAATTACCAAAATGCCCCTACGGTGCATAGTTTGGTTATACTTGGTAAATTCACATATATACTTTAACCTACTGTTATAACTTATCAAAATAAGTATTTTTGCTGATTATATCAGACCTGTAACTCAGGTAAATACTTAAACTCTTTTATAACCTTTTAAATGACCAAACTACCCCCACGGGGCCTAGTTTGTGTTTATATACGTTTCGGGCATAATGAAAGACATCTTACTGAGGTCACAACATATTTGAGACATAATTAACTTAGGAAACCTGTATATGGCTCTCATGAATACCCGTCACGCTTATTACGCGTACGGTTCGGTTTATGTAACAAGTTTACATAAATTAGCCAAAACGGGTCAAACCTTATTGGTTTTATCTCAAAATCCAGAATGTGTATGAAATACCCATTTAAGACAAGTCTTCAAACTTGTCGGGTCTAAACCACATCCTATTCCGGTCTTCGCTTAATCATGCGTCTGAACCGTATATTCCCTTAAGACTAACCGGTCTAAGCTTAGGCTAAATTAAAGACCCGTTAGCATTCTAATTGGTTATTTATACCATCATTCCAGACTAGAGCATTTCGGTAAATGGTACCTACGCTTACTTAAGTGAATACGGCTGAGTTATTAGATTCTTGCTAATTAAGACAGGAGCTAGCTCAGGTAAATACTCTTAACTTATTTTCCCTATACGGGCTTGGGATACGGCACTATAAAAGTTCTGCTTGGTCGGGTGTGTAGTTATTTAAATCGTATTGTGATTGATGTACTTACAACCCGTTTAATTTGTATTATTTGGTGTATGGCCTTTGGGGGTTAATGACCATGTCCCGGATATCCTTGGCATCATTCGAAGTAATGGCCACGACTTAAGCACGGGGTGTAGGCATACACCTGACAGCTGCATTATGTAAAAACTGGTAATCCACTCCGAGGTATCATCCTTGTGGGCATTATACCGGAACTGGTAATCCACTTAGAGGATGATAGCCTGTGGGCATTATACCTGTGGCGTGTCAGTTAATCTAGTCTGGCCCTACAAACCGGCCCTAACGGACGACAAATAAGTAAAACTGTATACAAGATTATATACAAATAATTTTCCCAAGTTAAAAAGGTTAATTTTGCCTCTGTGCATTTTAATCAAATTATAAAAGATATTTTGTGCCACGTGCATTTAAACCAATTTTCTTAAACTCTTTTCAAATGAGTCGGTTGAGTGTATTTACCAGTGAAAACTGACGTATTTTCCAAAAAGGTTAAGTGACAGGTACTGAACGAAATTGGCTGGAAGCTCAGGGCGCTAATAAGGAATCTTGCAAGTTCTAGGCGTCTAAAGTCTGTTGAACAAATGATATGTTTTAAGATCCGCCTGTGGATCCTTTACCTTCCGTTGTAATACTGGATATTACTTTATATTCGGAATGTAATAATATTTATCTTTTGCTTCCGCTGTGCATTTATATATATTGTGTTGTTTGACTATTGTGTTGCCAACCACGTCACGATACTCCCCCACCGGGCCCACGGTGACACGTGGAAATTGGGGTATGACACAGCTCCAGCAACAAGAACTGTGCTGCCACTACCAATGCTGCTGCACTTCAAGCCGTACCGGCTCAGCAGCAGTCTCAGCACCGCTCAGCTCCAGCAATCTACGCATCGCCTGCAAAGCGTGCATACACAGGCCCTCACCCTGCCTGCCCAACATGCACCTATCATCACCCGGTGGGTCTCGCCTGCCGTTTTTGCGCTCACTGCAATATGTACGGTCACTTCACTGCCAACTGCCGTACTGGTCCCCGTCAAGCGCCAGCTCAAGCCACTACTCATCAAGCTCTGCTCCCAGCCCCACAGGGCCAACAAGCGGCTCAGGCACCCGCGGTCAACGCCCGAGTCTGCTTCGCATGTGGTGATCCCAACCACTTTGCGAACATGTGCCCGAACAGGGTTGTGAAACAAGAGCCCCAGCAGCAGCCTCAACAACAGCAACAGCCTCAACAGCAACAGCAAGCCGCACACGCCAGAACTTTCAACATCAATGTGCGCCAAGCCCAGGCTGACAACAACGTGGTCAATGGTACGTTCCTTGTGAATGGTATTTATGCTTCATGTTTGTTTGATACTGGAGCCGATAACTGCTTTGTGTCATTTGAATTCGAGAAGCTTCTTAATCGTAAGCGCTCCCATCTCCCCTCGACGTTCGATGTTGAAGTCGCCACCGGAAGAACTGTCGCCGTTAATTCTGTTCTTCGTGATTGTACTCTTGAGCTCAACAATCACATCCTCCCAATTGACCTTATTACGATGCAACTCGGAAGCTTTGACGTCATAGTAGGCATGGACTTTCTTCACGAAAACCATGCTGAAGTTGTGTGCTTCGATAAGATGATTCGATTCTCGCTCGCGAATGGTGATTTATTTTGTGTCTATGGAGAAGCTGCTTTGAAAGGTCTCAAACTCATGTCATGTGTCCAAGCTAGCAAGTATCTCCGCAAGGAATACAGAGCTTTCTTGGCTAACATTGTAGTAACGGAGAAGGAAAAGAAAGGAAAGACAGAAGTGAAAGACGTTCCTGTGGTTCGTGAATTTCCTAATGTGCTCCCTGACGACCTTCCCGGCCTACCACCAAGTCGTGATATCAACTTTCGTATCGACCTCATTCCTGGAGCCAACCCTGTTGCCAAAACTCCTTACCGACTCGCGCCGTCCGAAATGCGTGAACTCTCGAGTCAGCTTCAGGAATTACTTGAGAAAGGCTTCATTCGTCCGAGCACCTCTCCTTGGGGTGCGCCAGTCCTTTTCTTCAAAAAGAAGTATGGGTCGTTCCGGATGTGCATCGACAATCGGGAACTGAATAAGTTGACTATCAAGAACCGCTATCCCCTGCCTTGCATTGACGATTTGTTTGATCAGCTACAAGGTGCTACGTGTTTCTCAAAAACTGACCTATGCTCAGGCTATCACCAACTACGCATTCAAGAGGAGGATATACCCAAAACCGCGTTTCGCACCCGATATGGCCATTATGAATTCGTTGTTATGCCTTTCGGCTTAACCAACGCACCCGCGGTTTTCATGGATCTGATGAATCGCGTGTGTAAACCATATCTCGACCATTTCGTCATCGTGTTCATCGACGATGTCTTGATCTATTCCAAGTCGAAAGCCGAACACGCGCAACATCTACGTTTGGTTCTCGAGCTACTCCAGGGGAATTAACTCTATGCCAAGTTCTCCAAGTGTGAATTTTGGCTGGAGGAGGTTCAATTCCTCGGTCACATTATAAATAGTCAAGGTATTCACGTCGATCCTGCGAAGATTGAAGCCGTTAAGAGTTGGATTACACCTAAGAACCCGTCCGAAGTCCCTTTTTTCTCGGACTAGCGGGCTATTACCGATGATTTATTGAAGGATTCTCAAAGATCGTTGTGCCGCTTACAGCTCTCACGCATAAAGACAAGCCTTTTGTTTGGGGAACCAAACAAGAGTCCGCTTTCCAAACCCTCAAGCGCATGCTTTGCAATGCCCCTGTTCTCTCATTGCCCGACGGAAAAGACGACTTCATTGTCTATTGTGATGCTTCCAACCTTGGTCTTGGTTGTGTTCTCATGCAACGGGACAAGGTTATAGCTTACGCATCCCGACAACTCAAAATCCACGAAAAGAACTATACAACCCATGATTTTGAGCTAGGCGCAGTTGTTTTTACGTTAAAGATTTGGCGACACTACCTGTATGGTACAAAGTGTACGATCTTCACCGATCATAGGAGCCTACAACATATCTTTGATCAGAAAGAACTTAATATGCGTCAACGCCGATGGGTAGAACTTCTCAACGATTACGACTGTGAGATTCGTTATCACCCAGGCAAAGCAAATGTCGTTGCCGACGCCCTTAGCAGACGTAGCTATCTGCTCAGCATTCGTGATGTCCAAGCCCAGTTCAACCTCGAAACCCTCATCCGCGAAGCCCAGCATGCCAGTTTTAATGAACGCACCTTGAAGAAGGAAATGATCTATCACGATGGAGCCCAGCTTGTGAATAAGTCGAATGGGATATTCCACTTTCTGGACCGAATTTGGATCCCTAAACGGACCAACTTGCGACAGATATTGATGGACGAAGCCCATAAATCCTGGTATTCTATTCATCCTGGTGCCGATAAAATGTACCAGGACCTTCGCTACAAGTACTGGTGGCCGGGCATGAAAAGTGATATTGCTCTCAACGTTGGGAAGTGCCTGACTTACTCAAAGGTCAAGGGTGAACACCAAAGACCCTCTGGCTTACTCGAACAACCCCCGATCCCCATATGGAAGTGGGAAAGTATAGCAATGGACTTCATAACAAAGCTTTCGCACACGTCATCCGGTCACGGCAGCATTTGGGTTGTTGTTGACCGTTTGACCAAATCAGCTCATTTTTTGCCAATACGGGAAGACTACAAGGTAGAACGATTAGCCCAAATCTACACCAATGAGATCATCTGTCGAAATGGGACGCCTCGCTACATCATCTCTGACCGTGATGCTCGGTTTATCTCGTGACTGTGGGAAACATTTCAAGCGGCTCTCGGTACTACGCTTAACCTGAGTACCGCTTTCCACCCTCAAACCGACGGTCAGACTGAAAGAACGATCCGTACTCTTGAAGACATGCTCCGTTCGTGTGTCATAGATTTCGGTGGTAATTAGGATGCATACCTGCCGTTACTCGAATTCTCGTACAATAACAACTATCATACTAGCATACAAATGGCACCATTCGAGGCTTTATACGGAAGAAAATGTTGATCACCTATTGTGTGGCACGAGATCGGTCACTCGCAATTAACCGGTCCTGAGCTATTGCAAGAAACGACTGGCAAAGTCCTCCAAATTCGAGACAACTTGTTGAAAGCTCGAAGTCGACAGAAAAGTTACACCGATAGACGATGCAATCCCCTTGAATTTGACGTTGGCGACTACGTACTCCTAAAGGTATCACATTGAAAGGGTGTGGTCAGATTCAGCAAGAAAGGGAAACTAGCGCCTCGATATGTTGGACCTTTTAAGATTCTGGAAAGGATCGGAAAAGTCGCCTACAGACTCGAACTACCGGAGGAACTTAGTAATGTCCACCCGACTTTCCATGTGTCAAATCTCCGAAAGTGCCTGGCTGAGCATGATTTAATTGTGCCTCTCGATGACCTACAAGTAAACGAAACACTACACTTCGTGGAGAAGCCTGTCGAAATCATGGACCTCCAAACCAAGCAGCTCAGACGCTCAAGCATTCCTATTGTGAAAGTCCGATGGGAAGGCAAACGAGGCGCGGAGTTCATTTGGGAACTCGAAAGCGACATGAAGGCAAAGTACCCGCAGTTGTTTGTTACGGTTTCGGCCTAATTTCGGGACGAAATTCCCTCAACTAGGGGAGGCTGTAACACCCCGTGTTTCGGAAGTCAAAGTCAAGATTGAAGTCAAAAGAAGAAAAGATTACTAATTGCGATCTGTCTCTCCTTTCTCAAATCATGTTTTAACTTCTTTGACTTGTAATTAGTCTATTTTGTTATCGTTTTAGTTGTATTATGTGGAGTATCTATTAATAATCGCATAGTAATCGCTACTTATCGTTTGTTTAATCGCTTAATCGCAATCGCACTCGCAACTAAAATTACGCATTTTGGTTATTGTTATACGTGTGTGTGTGCCTTATGTGTTACTTGTGCATGCTTATTTATGTTATGTGTGGTAATCGATCGAAACGCAATCGAAACTCAATCGCAATCGAATCGGAAACGCTAAATGAATACGAAATAAGGATGATTGTATGTTGATATAGTAGTTGGGATTAAAAGTAATTTGACTAGAAACTTTATTGCATCACAACGCTCGCAATCGCAATCGAAACGACAAAACTCATCGCACTAGACACTCGAATCAGATGGCCGATCGACCAGGAGACCGGCTGATCGATCAGCCGCTCAATCGATCAGCCGCTCGATCGATCAGCCGCTCGATCGAGCAGCCGCTCGATCGACCACCTATCCGATCGGGCCGCCAACCTATCGACCAGCTCCCTTCCACTTTGGGTAACCCTATAAATACCCCATGTCACCTTCAAACTTTCCACTTTTGCTCTCTGACGTCCGACCAATGCTCATGCTCGCTTTTTCCTTCGATTTCTCGCAATTCCGGTAAGATCTTGTCCTAAATCTTGTACTTCCTTAATCTACACGCACTCCTACACCTTTCTATCTTTTGAATCTTAACTTTTAACCGTGAAATCATCAAGACTCAAGGTGTTCTAGGATGACGTCATCATGTGTTCTTAAGAACTTCATGTTTTGGCCTCAATCCACCAAGAACAACTTAGATCTAACCGATTTCCACATAAACAAACAAAGATCTTTCATGGATCTAAACTTATTCTCAATAAAAAGGATTGAAAGATGGTTTTCGAACTTTCTTTCAACTCTTTTACACTCAATGCCTTCAAAACCGATAGAATCGGAGCTTGTGCCGACTTACTACTCATTCTGGTAGTTGTGATGGTTCAAGATCTGGATTCTATCCACGAGACTACCGATTTCGGGTTAAACATGGAACACCGTCTCGAACAGTTAACTGGTTGGATTTGGGTGATTCCTGTCCGATCAGGAGTACCAAGTATTGATGAGGTTTCTGTTGCTTAACACGTTATCAAAACATCTCGATAAAACGGCAAACTATCAAAACAACCAAGTGAAAAACGAACGGAGCGACCAGGATGGAATGCCGTCCGAACGAGTTGTCACCCGTTCGATCTACACCTTGGTCCCACACTTAACTTTTGTTTTCAAAACCTTGAAGGATGAACATTGAACGAAGGGCTGACCCATCGGATTACCATTCGAACGGACTACCACTTAACCATGTGCTGTTCTGACTTCATCACTTAAACAATTTTCAACATGTTCAATGCACAAGGGATGCCACCCGATCGAACAACCATCCGATCGAGTGACAACCTGCTGTGAACTTGTTCTCGCTGAAGTGCCCAACCTATCGGATTGTCGCCCGATCGAACGGTCGTTCGATCGATCGACCTGAAAGGTAGAGATACTTCTATGTTTTCTAAATGCTACAACGAAAACTTCAAAAGTCAAGCCATCATACACAAACACATCCTTCCCAAAGGAAGTAACAATCCACTCGAACGGTCATCTGACCGGACGACCGTCCGAACAGACTGTCACTCGAACGACCAGTTGTCCGATCGGACTACCATCCGATCGAAATGCTGTCCTACCCACTGCACTCTGTATCGTTTTACGCGTCACTTATCGTTATGCTATCAATCGGTTCAGTCTAACCCTACTCTCTAACGCTCCCTTCAATCCATCAACCGCTGTGAGTATACTCGATCCCTTTTTGCTTTACGCACTTTTGGGTATTACATACATTACTTATACAAAATCACATCGAACACACTACACAATACTTTAAACGCTAACCGTTATCGCATGTATACGTGACTTAATGAATGCTTGTTTGTTATGTTTACACATGGAATGCTGTCTACCTGCCTTAGCAACGATAGTACTATTAGTTTGGACTCAGCACCCGTTCACTCGGGGGTTGTTAAGGAAAATTACCTACATGGCTCACAGTGGTGAGTATGTATCGCGAACTGCCTTGGACAGTCAATCCGCAGTCATTGGTATCATTGGGGACGAGATGGGGTTCCTATTGTTTAAACCAGTCATCACAACGTCTCGCTCAAGTTACAACACTTCAAGCAAGATCAAGTAACAGCACGACCAAGTCTTTGGGACGAGTTGTCATCCGCCCGGGCTGTTGTCCGACCAGGTTACCATCCGCTCGACCCACCGTCCGATCGGGTTGCATCTTGATTCATTTAAAACTTAAAAAATTTTCAACATGTTCAGTAACAGGGTTTCCACCCGGTCGGATGGACATCCGACCGAGTGACCGCCCTACTGTGGATTTGTTCTCACTGAGAAACCTCGCCATTCGAGTCGCCGTCCGATCGAACGACCGTTCGACCGACCGACCTGAAGGGTAAAGATACTTCTCAATTTTCTAAATACTACAACGAAAACTTCAAAAGTCAAGCCATCATACACAAACGCATCCTTCTCAAAAGAGGAAACAATCCACTCGAAAGGTCAACCGATCGGATGACCATCCGAGCGGACTATCACTCGAGCGAACGGCTGTCCGATCGGACTACCATCCGATCGAACTGCTGTCCTACCCATTTGCACTCAGTATCGTTTTACGCGTCGCTTATCATTATACTATAAATCTGTTCAGGCTAACCCTACTCTCTAGCGCTCCCTTCAATCCATCAACGCTGTGAGTATACTCGAACCCTTTTTAGCTTTATGCACTTTTGGGTGTTACATACGTTACGAATATTCAAATCACATCGAACACACTACTCTATACTGCTTAAACGCTAACCGTTAATGCATGTTATACGTGGCTTAATGAATGCTTGTTTGTTATGTTTACACATGGAATGCTGTCTACCTGCCTTAGCAACGATAGTACTATAGTTTAGACTCAACACCTTTTCGCAGGGGTTGTTAAGGACAATTACTTGCATGGATTACGGTGGTAATCATGTATTACGAACTGCATCGGGCAGTCAACCTGCAGTCATTGGTATCAATAGATCTATGTCGATAACTAACGTGCTTCATTTCACTATGCGTACGTGCTGGTTATGCGTAAACGAATTCGAACTTTATTATATCATATGAAACTTGTATGCTCACCTTTACACTATGTGTATTGACTTTTACTTTAACGTATGTGACAGGTGCTTAAGCTGTTTATAAGCTTAGCTGGCTGCGAACTTGAGGCTAGGAAAGGTCTAGGACGCTCTTTGTGCTGTGATGAAATCGAAGCTAGGAAAAGGGGTCCTAGAAACCAATAAATAAACTATCTATGTGTAAATCTGAGTTGTCGGAACAGAACTACTTGACTAGATTTTGTCTGTAATAATTATATTATCTCATATGACATGGTATTGGACATGTTGCTTTAAATATTTGGTAATTATAGTTGTTGTGGAAACTTCTGGACAATCTGTTTCACTCAGTGCCACGCCCCGATGTTTCCGCCATCGGTTGGGGTGTGACATATGATATATTGTTGCCCGTAGTAAACTAATAAGGCCCAATATGGTACGTTAAGACGTACAATATCTAGTATTACCTGCAGTAATCCATTATCCAATATGGTCGATTAAGACATATATTAAGGCCCAATATGACACACTAAGACATATATAACCTACTATTGCCCCTTGTGATCCAATAAGACCTATATGGTCCATTAAGACATATATGATCTCCCATTGCCCGTAGTAAACTAATAAGGCCCATTATGGTACGTTAAGACATATAATATCTACTATTACCTATAGTAATCCATTAAGGGCCAATATGGTCCATTAAGGCCCAATATGGTATGTTAAGACATATAATATCTACTATTGTCCGTTGTGGCCCATTAAGGCTTAATATGGTCTGTTAAGACATATGTGACATAATATTTCCTGTTGTGATCCATTAAGGCCCAATATGGCATGTTAAGACATATACTATCTACTATTGCCCGTTGTGGCCCATTAAGGCTTAATATGGTCTGTGAAGACATATATGATCTACCATTGCCCGTAGTAAACTAATAAAGCCCAATATGGTATGTTAAGACATATAATATATTACATTTAGTAATCCATTAAGGCCCAATATGGTCCACTAATATATATGTGACCTAATATTGCTCGTTGTGATCCATTAAGGCCCAATATGGCTTGTTAAGACATATACTATCTACTATTGCCCGTTGTGGCCCATTAACGCTTAATATGGTTCGTTAAGACATATATGATCTACCATTGCCTGTAGTAAAGTAATAAGGCCCAGTATGGTACATTAAGACATATAATATCTACTATTACCCATAGTAATCCATTAAGGCTCAATATGGTTCATTAAGACATATGTGACCTAATATTGCCCGTTGTAATCCATTAAGGCCCAATATGGTCTGTTAAGACATATATGATCTACCATTGCCCGTAGTAAACTAATAAGGCGTAATATGGTCCGTTAAGACATATATGATCTACCACTTCCCGTAGTAAACCTATAATGCCAATATGGTACGTTAAGACATATAATATCTACTATTACCTATAGTAATCCATTAAGGCTTAGTATGGTATATAAAGACATATAATATCTACTATTGCCCGTTGTGGCCCATTAAGGCTTAATATGGTCCGTTAAGACATATGTGATCTACCATTCACAAATGTGATCCATGAAGGCCCGGTATGGCCCGTTAAGACATGTATGATCTACTATTGTACGTTATGATCCATTAAGGCTCATTATGGCTCATTAAGACATATATGACATACTATTGCCCGTAGTAATCCATTAAGTCACAAGATGGTCAATTAAGTCATATATGACCTACTATTGTCACTTGTGATACATTAAGACCCAATATATTCCGTTTAGACATATAATATATACTACTGTGCGTAGTAATCCATTAACGCCCAATTTGGTCCCTTAAGACACATATGAATTACTACTGCCCGTTGCGATCCCTTAAGGCTCAATATGATCCAAAAAAAAATATACGACGTACTATTGCCCGTAGTAATCCAATAATAATATAACATAATTAAATTTGGGTAACTTTTATATTTATTTTAAAAAGTCCGTATCCATGTTTGTTATATTCTATAACATATAAAGGATTATAATTGAAACCAAAAATTTAGTATATATATATAAATATGTAGACCTTTAAAGCATATGAATTATATGAGCTTACATTATTGATTTATTTTTGACGTGTTCCCTTTTGTTCATATAATTTATTTAAAAAATTCTTTAAAATTTATTTTACCAGATTAAAATTTTTTAGATTCAATTCGCTTTTTTTGTTTAACATTACAAAATTTGACATTTTTTATTTACTATTTGTAATTATTGCTCGTATAATTTAATGCATTAATGTGCCGAAAGTTTGACAAGTCTATAGTACAAAACCTAGGGTGTGACTATCTTTTTCGTCATGTTTTTTTTTTTTTGAGTTGTATTCTTATTACCTTGTAAATAGTCAACACCTTCCTTAAGGGATGACTGATAAATAATTATTTTATATATGTATATTTCTCTGTTAAAAAAGAGGCTACAATTATTGTGCTCTAAAATATGGATAGGCCTATGTATAACAATATATTATGCCAATAGAAGATTATTGCGGGAGATTAGAGAATCATTATTGATTATTATTCTGAACCATGTTAATCCATACATAATGCTCAATGTTTAAAGGCCCAAAGAGCACAACCAATGGGCTTTGAAGAAACCCTAATCTCCTTCCCGTCTCGCTACAATAGATAACCAACTACAACATGATCGGGACCTCAAACCACGTTCACTGCCAACCTACTTCGTCCCCTCACAACCCCTCTATCGCATAACGTACATCATTCAGAACTTTTTTCAACCCTCTCAACTCTATATCGTTGTTTTTTTAAGTGAACGGTTGCAAAGAAACCTTTGGCACAAGTGGTTCCAACCGGAAGACTTGCAGGTACGATTGAACTTCGTTTATTAGTTGTTTCCATTTACTTTGTATGATACAATGTATTCGAAGTTACATTGTGGTTTTGTATATGTTCAGATGACTTGAATATGGTATATGTGACTCTTGAATTGCTTCCCTTAATTGGAATTTTGAGACAAAAAGTAAGAATTTATATGTTATTTACAAGATGTTAATGATTTATTGTTTTTATTTCACACTGGAACTAAAAAGGGCAGCCAGTGGGGTTTTGTGCGATAGGAGGTTCCCAATTAAACTTAAGGGGAAATTCTACAGGGTAGCAGTTAGGCCAGCTATGTTATATGGAACAGACTGTTGGGCTACCAAAAAGACACAAGCGCGCAAGATGGAGGTAGCAGAGATGAGGATGCTGAGGTGGATGTGTGGACACACGAGGTTAGATCGGATAACAAATGAGGTTTTTAGGGAAAGACTAGGAGTGGCTAGTATATCGGAGAAGATTAAGGAGGGGAGATTGAGATGGTTTGGGCATGTGAAGCGGAGGGAAGCGACGGCTCCAGTTAGAGTAGTGGAGACTATTACTGTGCAGGGGAGGAGAGGAAGAGGCAGACCCAAACTGACATGGGATGAGCAGATTAGGCATGATTTACTAGAGTTGCATCTTTCTGAGGACATGGTCCACGATAGGACTTCGTGGAGGCGTAGGATTAGGGTTAAGGACGTCTAGAGGATATTGTAGTAAGGTCTTAGGTGGATTTTCAGGGACGTAGGTTTTTCTTTTTCTTGTAGGGTCCTTTCTAGTGTTTGCCTTATTGTGTTTATGCCCAAATGATGTTGTATGCTATTATACATGATTTACTTTGTGTTTATGCCCAAATAATGTTGTATGCTATGATACATGATTTTACATTATATTGTGCGACTCAGACCACTTTCTTGCTAATGGGCGACTTCTTATTTCGGTATTCTTTCTATATTCTTTGACTTGTTGTGTTGGTTTGCGGTTCGTTTTCGAGCCGAGTGTCTCTCTGGAAGCAGCCTCTCTATCCCTAGGGATAGAGGCAAGGCCTGTCTACATCCCACCCTCCCCAGACCCTATAAGTAGCTATGCTATTTGTGGGACTTACTGGGTATGGTTGTTGTTGTTGTTGTATTTCGCACTGGAACTAAAATTTGATGTAAAAACCAAACCACATTTTGATTAAAATTTGAGCAATTGTGAAAATCCCTAATATAACTTCTACTAAATTTTTGCAAACCTGTAATCTTTATTTTTCCAAAGTTGATAATTTCATCCGTTGCAAAGAATCCACACATTGTTTCTCTAATTCAACCTTTAACTTAGGATTTTCAATAGTAAAACAAGAATTGGACGAAATTATCAACTATCCATTTTGTCGAATGTTTTCATTTATTGTGTTGTAGTTTTTCTATAATGCATAAGCATATCTATGCCTACTGCATGCTGCATTTTCTTACCATATCTAACTGTTTAGTTCACTTGTCATTTCTAGATGTAGTCGTGTGTTTGAGACAAGTTATAAACAAAGTATTATAAAACATAAAACAGTTTTTAAGGCAATAAAAGTTCGGGAGAAAGCGAAAATGTGGAAGAGACCATTCAAGAGCAGAACATGACTTAAGCTGACACAGGCCGAGTGAAGCTTATGTAAGCCTTGTTACTTTTTAAATGTATGTTTTTACTACTTTCTTATACAATTATATAATGCTAAAATACTAATTGTTTTATGTTTCCATCACAGAGCACATATAATAAATATGTTATCGAGAAATATGGAGAGGATACTAGCTTACATCCAGAAATTGACATGGAACTTTGGTTGCAAACAGTTGGTGCTATAAAAAAGGGTCGACGGTATGGGACCGACAACATCATTACTCGCATAAGAGAAGTGACAAGAATGAGGTTCTATTCTCTTTTAGGAAAAGATATAATAGTGATGCTTATAGACCTACTTATGAGTGTGTTTGTTTTGTGCATGAATTATGCTTTGATCTTGCATTCCATTGCATATGTTCCTGTCTTTTAAGATTCTTCTACTTGGTAGTTTGTAATTTCATAGATTGACTTGGTAGGTTCTTAGCATGAGTAGTTTGGGTGGAGCTGGTGCAGTGGCACAACTTGTATATGATGGTCTGTTGCAATCTGTTGAGGTAACATGTACAAACACTTATCCGTGTGTCATTTCAGGAAAATTGCTACATTTTACTTCAGACAATATAGTTTAATGATGCTTCAAATATCTAAAAGAGGTTAAATGCACAAGATAACAACCCATTTTTTGGGTCTCATTTTAGACAATTTAGTTTTGCCTTTGACCTTCATCCTTTACCTATCAAAGTTGCTAATTTAGCATACTTGGGCCACAATACAAATTTCCAAACTTGAGGGTGATAATTTAAATACGAAAGCTCAAGTAAGTGGCCATGTTCTTGACCCATGAGCCAACCCAAGAGCCACTCTTGGAGCTGTTGTATAGGACATTTAAAGCAAGAGTAGATTTAGAAGAAGTGACAACAATGAGGTTCATAGTCTCTTTTAGTAGAAAAAAGTCTATATTTTCATGTGATAATATTATTAATGGGTTATTTAAATGACTTAGATTATATTGAGTTAGTTTGTAATGTTCTATAAGCGTATATGGGTGTAATATATACTATTAAGTTTATAACTTGTTATGATGTGCCATAACTTATTAGGTGTCATAATGGGTGTTAACTGGTTATTTTGCCAGAGTTGTTATAGGTGCAATGGTTGAAGGAAAAAATTAGCGGAGTTTGAACAAGATAAAATAGAGAAACATGCTTTGATGGAGAAAATTGAAGAAAGTGCGAAGATGTATGCCAGAATGAATGAGAAAATTCAATTTTTGTCACAATACCTATCACCAACTTAAGATATGTTGATATGTTTGATTGAAAATTCAATTGTATTGCTTTTGATAATTTGGATCTTTTAGTCATGAGTTTTTTTTTTATATTTATTCATATGCTATTTGGTTTAAGAATTTATCTTTAGTATGAGTTTTTTTTTTTTTTTTTTTGTTGAGATTTGAATCTGATGATATTTATATGGGAAAAAGAAAACAATATAAAAAGATTTGTTTATGAAAAATTCCAAACAAAATGCCTAGCTAAATCTGGTGCAAAAACCTTTCGTAATCTATAGCTATAACCGTATCAAAATCAAGAGAATTTCATAGCAAAATTGGTAGCAAAAGTGAACAAATTCTGTAGCCACATTGTTGCGAATTCGTATCTAAGTTCTGTAGCCGAACTAGTAGCAAACAAATGCAAAAGGTAGCAAATTTTTGTAGCCAAACCATAGTAAGTTCTGTAGCAAAAATGGTTGGAAAATGTAGCAATTTTCCGTAGCCAACATTCGTAGCAAAAACTACTTTGTAGCTAAATGTCAGTAGCAAAATTCCGTAGCTAAAAACACCCGTAGCCAAAAATCCATAGCAAAATTCCGTAGCAAAAAATATCCATAGCTAAAATTTCATAGCGAAATTCTGTAGCAATCTGTTTCGTAGCAAATCCGTGGCTAAAATAGCGACGACTTTTTTTGTAGCTAAATTCGTCTCAAACATAATTTACGTAGCTAAAGTTCGTAGCAAATAAATTAGCGACGGGACTTGTAGCTACGGACCAAATCCGTAGCAATTCGGTAGCAAAATGGGTGTTTGCTACGGATTTGCTACGAATTTGGCCGTAGCAAATGCCTATTTCTGTAGTAGTGCCCAGGGACTTGACTGATTTAAATTGACAACCACATGGACTAGACTGTTGAATTTTTTTCAAATGAGGGCTAAACCTGCAATTGGGTGTAAACCCCAGAGACTGAAACTGTACTTTATTGTATACTAAATTATGCAATCTCAAAAAAATGATGTGTTTAATATATATAGTGGAGGGTTCCAATGCGAAGAAATTTTTTATAAGAATAAAAAAGAAGAAATTTCAACCAATAAGAATCATTCATTTTACTTTATTTAATTTTGTCTTTAATATTAGTGTAAGGATATATTGGTAAACTTATATAGATCATTAATTGATTGTCTTTCTTTTTAATAGCTAACTACGTTAAATTTGTAATTTATTTTCAAAAAAAAAAAAAAAATTTCAAAGAAGAAATTTTTTTTAATTTAAAGTGTAGGATAAATTACGAGGTGTGTAGGATGAATTACTGTGTATGATAATTTTCAATATGTGTAGGATAAATTTCAAAACGTGTAGGATAAATTTTGATGCGTGTAGGCAAAAAATTTAGTGTGAAGGATAATAGTCTTTATGACTAATTAATTAGTCAAAGATAATAATAAATAAGATGAGAGAAAAACCATTTAATGTTTACAATTATATCATTTGTTCTTTTTCTTCTCAAATTAATTTTCTTTTCAAATAAACCTCCTCATATATATATATATATATATATATATGTATATATGGAGAATTTGATCAGATATTAGAGTTTATCATCTCTATGTGTGAATTTTTTTAAAACACCACAATCTATAAAAACCACCACAATAACAAATAGCAAGGCGTTAAAGCTACAAATAAAAGACACCTTTTTTCCATTACTTATTGTTATTTTATATGTATATCCTTCAATTTATATTTACCTTTTTGTTTGTTTACCTATGTTGATAAATTTTACTAGTTTATTTTGTAAAATGTTTTAATTTATGAGATTCATAAACATTCTATAACATAAATAAATGTTTTCATAATTGTACCAAACATGTTACCTAACACCAATTATAAACCAGTGTTAACAGAAGAAAATATAATTAAGTTTTGTAACACTCACAATTTAAGAGACTAATTTATAACATTTTAAAACTTATAATAGTCCACACAAGATGACATTTTTTTTTCATTTTACTCGAGAATAATGCGGAAGAATATGTAAAATTTTATACTTTAGTTGCACCATAATTTCAAATTATGAGACGGCTAAACATGTTAGTGATATGTCACAAACATATGGTGATTACCCTATACTATAATGAGGTAAATCCAAAATGTTATTATGACTTTGATCCAAAGACCTGAACCAGTTAACCATCAATTTGAATTTTCTTTCCTAAATTCTTCAAGTTAAAACATATTAGCAATAAACAAGTGAGTTTACACATTTATATATATGTTGTTATACTTAAAAACCATGTTTACAACGAGTTAAAAGCACTTTGGCATCACAAATTGGCGTTCGGGGTACCATTACCAAACACCACCCTTTTCTATCGTTAGACTAGTGTTTGATACCATAGCGCATACAAGTATAGCGTTGGTCAAAACTACCTACATATCAATATAAACTTTGTTTTGAATGTGATCCAACACAATTTTCAAGTCCAAATTCATGCTAGTACCCCCAAGTGTATATTTTGAATTAACCTAATCATATTATGAATTTATCCTAACAATTCAAACGGGTCTTTAAACTCAAAAATATATATAATTCATGACACGTTTGGTTTTAGTATGATTCCAAGCACTTAATGACTCTCTTAAAATTTTTCTATCACAATTTAGTGTGTTTGTACAGGTGTTATATTCTTGAATCTTTCAAACAAAACATGTGGAGTTCTGAAACTTCAAATCTACAATTTGTTGAAATTTTAAGATCCCATTTTAATTGGTTTAGTTCAATCACATTTAGCGATTGCAGTCTTATTTAAATATAATCATACATTTACATACCTAGTACTGTTTATTGGCATCAATTAAAAATATGTTCATATGGATATGACTAAGTAGTACATACCCATTCCAATTTATAAGCATATCATCATAATGTTACATAAACAAAACAAATGAAGTTCTTGAACTTCAATCACCCTATAAACTAAGACCCTTTAAAGGCTTAATGAGATTCAAAGATCTCAATCAGTTGATTCAATTTAACAAAATCACCTTAGTGAAATGGTAGTGTTCATGAATACTTATGTCCCATGTATTAAGTGAAGGTTTTTGACATCAAATTGAAGGCTTTATAATGTATATGCGACAATTTAGTAATACACTCATATAAATATTGTACAAATTGCGTAATCATTAATCATATGGTGAATATTATTACTTTAATGTCTTAACACACTCCAATTATTTCTACTATTATGTTGAGATTCATTTGATTCCAAACCAATACTTATTAATAGATTTGAGCTACCTT
>JARYGA010033604.1:0-22069 GCA_030545235.1 Helianthus tuberosus
AGGAAGCTGAATTAGAAGTCCAGCAGCTAGAAGAGACCAAGGATCCTTGGATACTCTACACTGATGGATCCTCAAACATTAAGGGAACAGGGCTTGGAATACTACTAAAATCGCCACAGGGGGACATAATACCCCACTCTATAGCTTGTGAGTTCCAAACCACTAACAATGAGGCTGAATACGAAGCCTTGATAGCTGGCTTGCAAATTGCTAAGCATATGAGGATCAGGTATCTTGAGGTACATGTAGATTCTTTGTTAATCACTAATCACTTTAATGGATCCTATGCTGTTAAAGGGGAAAAGCTAATCAAATATCTGGAGTTAGTCAAAGAATTGGCACTCTCTTTTGTATCCTTTAGTTTGACACAGGTACCAAGGGAAGAGAATGCAGAGGCAGATGCACTAGCCAATTTAGGATCATCCTTGAAGATCCCGGAGGATATCAAGATCCCTATTATCCATATCCTGACCCCGGCTATCGAGGATCATGTGGCTATGGAGATAGGAGAGGATGCTGCAATTATCCCTAGTGAGGATACTCAAACTCATTCAGGATCATGGATCCTCCCAATCATGAGATATTTACAACATGGAGAGATTCCTACAGGAGAAAACCCTAGGGCTTTCAAAATTAAGGTATCTCAATTCACAATTTTAAATAATATGTTGTATAGACGATCTCTTGCAGGACCATACTTAAGATGCATCGAGGATCCTGAAATCCAAGAAGTTTTAAAAGACTTCCATGAAGGAGATTGTGGAAACCACACTGGGGGCAGGGCGTTATTCTCAAGGATCCCGAGGACAGGATACTACTGGCTAACCATGAAGAGAGATGCTGTGGAGTATGCTAAGAGGTGTGATCCTTGTCAGAGACACAGCAATATCCTTCATCAACCAGCTGAATTTTTGCATCCTATATCCTCCTCTTGGCCATTTATGAGATGGGGCATGGATATAGTTGGTAAGCTCCCTAAGGCACCTGGTGGAAAAGTATTCATGCTTGCTATGACTGATTACTTCTCCAAGTGGATAGAGGCTGAAGCTTTTGCCCAAGTCAGAGAAAAGGAAGTTATATCCTTCATTAAAAGAAATATTATAACTAGATTCGGTATTCCTTCTGAAATTATATGTGATAATGGTTCCCAATTCATTGGGGGCAGAACCACTAACTTTTGTGACAGCTGGGGGATTAAGATGATAACATCAACACCAGTCCACCCACAAGCTAATGGTCAGGAAAAATCCTCTAATAAGATCATCATCAATAATTTGAAGAAGAAGCTTGGATCCAAGAAAGGGAAATGGGCAGAAGAATTACCTTATGTGCTTTGGGCTGATAGGACAACTCCTAAGAATGCTACAGGCCAAACTCCATTCTCTTTGGTATTTGGGGCAGAATCAGTGATCCCTACAGAAATGGTGGTTCCAACTGCTAGAACCAGTATTCGTGATCCTGAGGAAAATGATGAGAACTTGGTTCAAGACCTGGATACTATAGAAGAAATCAGAGATTTGGCAAGGATAAGGATGGCCAGTTATCAGCAAAGAATGACCGGTTGTAACACCCCGAAATCGGGTTTGGTAATTAAACCCAGTTAATACTAAAGATGGGGAAAGTATCGTTAGTGGTAAAAGTAAACCGACAAATATTAGGAATTTAAGTGAATAATCCTAATATTTATTTATAGTGAATAAGAGCTTTCAAGAAAATAGGATGGATAAAAGGCCCGATTTAACGGGACTTAAAGTAAACGGGTTACGACTTTCCGAACCTACTAAACTAACTAGGAATGACACTAACTAAGTTAGTTAGTCACTTATGAGTAGTTAGGAGTTCAAAAGAATTAAGAGTGAAAAATAAGGGACCATATGTGTCTAAATGAAAACTATTGTATAGAAATAACAAAATAAAACACAAAACACAATTGTCTGTGTTTTGTGGAAATCGATCAACATCAGGGGCGACCCCCAGGCTCCATCTAAACCATAAACATTCACAAAACAACCAGATTGAAGGTCAATTCCTGTCCCAAATCGAAATCTGAACATAGATTCGTGATCCTCATCACAAGGGGGTTACAAGGTATGTGAAATTTGGTGTTAATTCTCTGTTTGAATTTCTCATGAAATTGGGAAATCTGAAAATTTATGTTGCATGTTAGCTATTTGGGTAGAATAGGGTTGATATGGTGTCTAGGAGTAAAACCTAGACAATAACATGTGAAATCATGGCTAAACTCTGAAAAATTTCATGAACACATTGAAGGTGATTCATGGGTTTTGTGAGAAAGTGATAAACACTAGGATGTAGAATGCTAATCTAGTGTAAATTGATGCATAGAAACTGATTTCTGAAAATATGATGTGTAGTTCATGAACACTAGACATAGAGGTTTGATTGGTGATGTAAATCTTGGTAAAAAAAATAACTAGTTATGAACTAGTTAGTAAATATGTAAAATTATGCCCACTAGGTGTTTGTTAAAATGCCTACATGAAATTAAAAAGTTGAAATTCTATGTGAAGTGTGCATTTGAGTATGTTAATAGATCAATTGACTCTAGGAAGTCAAACTAGCCAACGATTTAATCAAGTGATAAAGTCAACATAAGACACGTAAGATGGAGTAGTCATAATTGATAATGACTAATCTAACCATCTCATGAATTATGATGATAGTTTGACGCCTAACGAGCTAGGTGGAAGCTTGATGAGTGAGCGAGTCAAACGAATCAAGTGTGAAGTAAAAGCGTGTTTCGGATGCAAAGTAAGTAAAACTTACACCTACTTGTAGTATACGTGTTTATTTTATAGGCGATAAGTACGACAAAGGATTTGGTTCGAATTATGGGTTCCGACACGAAACGAATTGGGTCGGAACGAATAGAAACATTTTAAACCACGATTAATGGTGCAAAAGGCAAAATGGTAAACTAGTCATGAATTGGTTAAGAGTTTAAGAATTTTCTTAAGGTTACCTTATAGCATAACTAGTAATAGGAAATTGGGTAAAAATGGAAATTTAGTCAAGTATCGACTAAAGTAAATTAAAGTTCAAAGGGGGCACCCGTGGCGTAGGCCGAATGGGTAAAAATATAAGAAAAGAATTTAAGAGAAAAATGGGTCTAGTGGCAAAAATCCGAAATGGGTCGGATGAACAAATTGGTAATTAATAACCATGTTTTGCTACTTATGAAAATGCTTGGTCTTATAGGCCAAACGGGTCGAATGGTGGTGATAACACCATTTGACAATATCGACTAATATGGTTGTCAAGTCTTATGTTAACAGGACCGATTAGCAAATCGGATAGTTGCGTCATCATTGATGGTGTGATAATGAAAACGAGGTATAAACTGGGTCAACTTGTTGATCTGGGCCAGGTACGCATAATTATGTTGCAGTTGAAGTGCTATTTTGGTCGAATAATTTGAGGGAGAGTCCTTCGTCATAAAAGGACTAAAATCGACCAAAACGCCCTTGTAGGCTAAATGGAACAAACGGCCCTTAAAGGTTGTTTGGAAACGAGTTTTATGACTAGGTAAATACTTAGAATATGTATAGAAACTGAAAGAGGTATTATAATAGCCAAATGGCACTATTTGAGTTTTTGCCGTAAAATAATGGTTCGAGAGGTAAAATTTGGTTTATATTGATCACCACATTAAACCCGCCATAAACTCAGTTGTGGTGGGAGATTATAGGATAAGAAATGTGGTGATGAAGTGCTAGAAGTAATCGAAAGCGATTTTAGGCTCGAAAGCGCTTAAATAACCTTAACGGGTCAAAATAAGCATACGAGCGAAAACGGGTTTAAATGGTGTAATAAACCTATGTTTAGAACCTAATATAGTAGGTAACATTAATTTGAAGAAGTTTATGAGAAATAGGAATCAAATAAATACGTTTGTTTGATAAAATGCATAAACGGGTTAAAATTTGGTAAAAAGGTAACGAGTCTAAGGCTTAGAAGTCTCAAAAATTTCTTATGTTGGATGTAGGATTTTAACTCCATAAGATGGAGGATTAAATTACGGACGCGTAGGAAAAAGAATCGGGTAAAACGGATCAATAACGAAGAAGTTATGGCCGTTTCCGTGATATCAGATCGTACTGGGAATAAGCAGCAACCAGCTGCAACAGTTCTGATGAAATTAGGCAGTGGCGTAGCGCTACTGGCAGTGGCGCTACGCGAGCATGTGCCAGTTTCGCGAAAAATGTTTATTTTAAATTATTTTGCGTTGCGAACCCGTTCTAATACGTTTTAAGCTACGTATGACTAATTCAACTCATGTTTTATGAGTTTCAGGTAAATTTTAGCACCGGAGGACGATCAAGCGACGAGCAACAACCGAACACGATCACGAAATAAGCTTCCGCACTATGTATCGTTATTATGTTAAACGACGAACGTACACATGATGTGTTGTATACTTTTTAAATTGTAAAAACTTTTAATAAACCCGTAATTTCCAATGCATATATAATCTTAATTACATGATTGTTTTTCGTAAATGATACGTTAAACCTTAATTTGTAAGAACGTGTGTTACAAGTTGGTATCAGAACCTTGGTTTAAGAGATTCAAGTATGGCGGGGAAAACCATGCTTGGACTTAAACCTTATGCTCTTAATAAAGATTGGTGTTCGGTTCAAGGCTTGATCGCAAATCCGGTAAGTACAAGTATGTTAATAGCTTAGCATGCTAAAGTGTTGTAAACAACACATAGGGCTATCGTGTGATATACGTTACCCCAATTAAAACGATTGATATAGTTGACGAAAATACGCGCGTTGACGCGTATAGTAGAAAAATCCTTGTATTATAATACGGGCGATTATTGAAGTTGACGTTACTAACTTTTGTGAATGTTTTAATTGAAGGACACTCGCGTTTGAAGACGACGAGAGTCAAAGGAATTGTGGATATGATGATGGAACGGTCCGAAGCATGACAAGAGGAGCATGCTCACCGAGGACTAAATCGCGTAACGACCGCGAACAAGGTTAATGGCAAGGAACGCCCGCCGGGGCAAACATTACCAGGTGCACATTTTAAATAATCGCACAAATAGTAATATGCAACAAATAAGTAGAAATTGAAAGTTGCATATGTAGATTAAAAACTTGGAAAAAAAACCCGAATAGAAAATGTATTCGGGATATTGTTTCCAAGAGAAACAAATAGAGGTGTTACTTACATAGGGCGTGATGTGAAAACTATAAAAAGGTCATGTGTGTCATGTGTTAGTCGCTTACTCTGGCCAAGTAAGTAGTGGCATATGAAACCATGAACTTCTTATGATGGACACGTTTACATCCGATGTAGTAAGGGCGGGGTGAAATGGGACTAACTTAAAAGTACCCAAATGAATCAAATGAGCAAAATAATTGATAATAATGTAAACGCACAGCCGGGTGACGGAAGCGTATTACATTAGGATGATGAGCCCGAGTGAAGGGACAAAGAAGCATGTAAAATGATTTAGACAAGTATTGGGAGGGAGTGTACTTACACTCGAACCCAGAAAACACAAGCATGAAAAAAAATATGATTTAGACAAGTATTGGGAGGGAGTGTACTTACACTCGAACCCAGAAAACGCAAGCATGAAAAATGATTTAGACGAGTATTGGGAGGGAGTGTACTTACACTCGAACCCAGAAAACGCAAACATGAAAAATGATTTAGACAAGCATTGGGAGGGAGTGTACTTACACTCGAACCCGGAAAAATGCAAATATGTCCTTTAACGGGTCGTTTTTGTAAAACGTCAAACTTAAAGACAAAGTCGGAATATAAAAATGAAACGAGGTCTTAATGCACACCGGGAGGGTTGCAATAATAACGACTTCGGTAAAACACCCGGTTGATGGGTAAGAATTAAACACATGCGTAAACCAAAAGACGTGAATGCGGGTTGAAAAAAAAAATTAAAGGACTTGGATTACGAGTTATGACTATAAAATCTCGTATATAGAAATTGTGAGTAAATATGTTCAACTATTCGAAGTCGAATGGGTTGAATAAAGAATAAGTTGATTGTTTATAAGTGATGGATTTCACATTAATAGGTCAAACATGTTGAATACAAAATAACGCCGAATGGCACAAATGAGCGCTAGCCAGATAAAGGTAGCGTTAAATGCAAGAGAATAATGAGCCCGGTATTGGGATATAACCAAATAAGAATAAATTATGGGCTGTCAATATCCTGGTATGGATAATTGAAAAAAGTTAAAGAGAAGATCCTAAAACTAAAACTTCGGTTTTAGTAAGAAATAATGTTTTTACAAACATAAATTCTGATAGGAATTTAAATAATAAGTATGAAGGATACAAGTCTTGACATCGATAGGTGCAAGACGATATATTCGAAAAAGTGGTATTTTCGAAAATGAAAGGTTGATATAAATTAAACATGACGTGACACGATCACGGTCAAGAAATGCAATGTGAAGTGGAATCACATTATCACTAAGCGAGCGGTAAAAGTAGCTGGACTAACAAGTCTAGTTAGTGAGACCGGTTAAGGTCATTAAAGTAAAATTTGGTTGTTTGTAAGCGGTGGATTCGGTATAACTGAACCGAATAAATGACTTTGAAAACAAAAGAAATTGTTGTTAAAAGTGAATGATTTCACTAAAGACCTTTAAACGGGTCAAAGTAACGGATCCATAAAGAATTCGATAGTATATGAAAGTGATGAATAGCGCTAAGTAACTAAACTAGTGGAAATAACGAGATTACGTTATTTTGAGTTGCACTATGTCGTAAGAGATACGTAGACAATTAATAGCCAAAAAGATGTTACCATACTTTTCTGGTAATACTAACAATTGGTTAAAAGTATAAGTAATGTTTAAAGGATTTCTCGGCTCAAATACATTGAGTTTAAACTCAATGAGTTATATCATAAAAGGTTTCGAGGACGAAACCTCTTTAAGGGGGGGGGGGGGTAGACTTGTAACACCCCGAAATCGGGTTTGGTAATTAAACCCAGTTAATACTAAAGATGGGGAAAGTATCGTTAGTGGTAAAAGTAAACCGACAAATATTAGGAATTTAAGTGAATAATCCTAATATTTATTTATAGTGAATAAGAGCTTTCAAGAAAATAGGATGGATAAAAGGCCCGATTTAACGGGACTTAAAGTAAACGGGTTACGACTTCCCGAACCTACTAAACTAACTAGGAATGACACTAACTAAGTTAGTTAGTCACTTATGAGTAGTTAGGAGTTCAAAAGAATTAAGAGTGAAAAATGAGGGACCATATGTGTCTAAATGAAAACTATTGTATATAAATAACAAAATAAAACACAAAACACAATTGTCTGTGTTTTGTGGAAATCGATCAACATCAGGGGCGACCCCCAGGCTCCATCTAAACCATAAACATTCACAAAACAACCAGATTGAAGGTCAATTCCTGTCCCAAATCGAAATCTGAACATAGATTCGTGATCCTCATCACAAGGGGGTTACAAGGTATGTGAAATTTGGTGTTAATTCTCTGTTTGAATTTCTCATGAAATTGGGAAATCTGAAAATTTATGTTGCATGTTAGCTATTTGGGTAGAAAAGGGTTGATATGGTGTCTAGGAGTAAAACCTAGACAATAACATGTGAAATCATGGCTAAATTCTGAAAAATTTCATGAACACATTGAAGGTGATTCATGGGTTTTGTGAGAAAGTGATAAACACTAGGATGTAGAATGCTAATCTAGTGTAAATTGATGCATAGAAACTGATTTCTGAAAATATGATGTGTAGTTCATGAACACTAGACATAGAGGTTTGATTGGTGATGTAAATCTTGGTAAAAAAAATAACTAGTTATGAACTAGTTAGTAAATATGTAAAATTATGCCCACTAGGTGTTTGTTAAAATGCCTAAATGAAATTAAAAAGTTGAAATTCCATGTGAAGTGTGCATTTGAGTATGTTAATAGATCAATTGACTCTAGGAAGTCAAACTAGCCAACGATTTAATCAAGTGATAAAGTCAACATAAGACACGTAAGATGGAGTAGTCATAATTGATAATGACTAATCTAACCATCTCATGAATTATGATGATAGTTTGACGCCTAACGAGCTAGGTGGAAGCTTGATGAGTGAGCGGGTCAAACGAATCAAGTGTGAAGTAAAAGCGTGTTTCGGATGCAAAGTAAGTAAAACTTACACCTACTTGTAGTATACGTGTTTATTTTATAGGCGATAAATACGACAAAGGATTTGGTTCGAATTATGGGTCCCGACACGAAACGAATTGGGTCGGAACGAATAGAAACATTTTAAACCACGATTAATGGTGCAAAAGGCAAAATGGTAAACTAGTCATGAATTGGTTAAGAGTTTAAGAGTTTTCTTAAGGTTACCTTATAGCATAACTAGTAATAGGAAATTGGGTAAAAATGGAAATTTAGTCAAGTATCGACTAAAGTAAATTAAAGTTCAAAGGGGGCACCCGTGGCGTAGGCCGAATGGGTAAAAATATAAGAAAAGAATTTAAGAGAAAAAGGGGTCTAGTGGCAAAAATCCGAAATGGGTCGGATGAACCAATTGGTAATTAATAACCATGTTTTGCTACTTATGAAAATGCTTGGTCTTATAGGCCAAACGGGTCGAATGGTGGTGATAACACCATTTGACAATATCGACTAATGTGGTTGTCAAGTCTTATGTTAACAGGACCGATTAGCAAATCAGATAGTTGCGTCATCATTGATGGTGTGATAATGAAAACGAGGTATAAACTGGGTCAACTTGTTGATCTGGGCCAGGTACGCATAATTATGTTGCAGTTGAAGTGCTATTTTGGTCGAATAATTTGAGGGAGAGTGCTTCGTCATAAAAGGACTAAAATCGACCAAAACGCCCTTGTAGGCTAAATGGAACAAACGATCCTTAAAGGTTGTTTGGAAACGAGTTTTATGACTAGGTAAATACTTAGAATAAGTATAGAAACTGAAAGAGGTATTATAATAGCCAAATGGCACTATTTGAGTTTTTTCCGTTAAATAATGGTTCGAGAGGTAAAATTTGGTTTATATTGATCACCACATTAAACCCGCCATAAACTCAGTTGTGGTGGGAGATTATAGGATAAGAAATGTGGTGATGAAGTGCTAGAAGTAATCGAAAGCGATTTTAGGCTCGAAAGCGCTTAAATAACCTTAACGGGTCAAAATAAGCATACGAGCGAAAACGGGTTTAAATGGTGTAATAAACCTATGTTTAGAACCTAATATAGTAGGTAACATTAATTTGAAGAAGTGTATGAGAAATAGGAATCAAATAAATACGTTTGTTTGATAAAATGCATAAACGGGTTAAAATTTGGTAAAAAGGTAACGAGTCTAAGGCTTAGAAGTCTCAAAAATTTCTTATGTTGGATGTAGGATTTTAACTCCATAAGATGGAGGATTAAATTACGGACGCGTAGGAAAAAGAATCGGGTAAAACGGATCAATAACGAAGAAGTTATGGCCGTTTCCGTGAAATCAGATCGTACTGGGAATAAGCAGCAACCAGCTGCAACAGTTCTGATGAAATTAGGCAGTGGCGTAGCGCGACTGGCAGTGGCGCTACGCGAGCATGTGCCAGTTTCGCGAAAAATGTTTATTTTAAATTATTTTGCGTTGCGAACCCGTTCTAATACGTTTTAAGCTACGTATGACTAATTCAACTCATGTTTTATGAGTTTCAGGTAAATTTTAGCACCGGAGGACAATCAAGCGACGAGCAACAACCGAACACGATCACGAAATAAGCTTCCGCACTATGTATCGTTATTATGTTAAACGACGAACGTACACATGATGTGTTGTATACTTTTTAAATTGTAAAAAGTTTTAATAAACCCGTAATTTCCAATGCATATATAATCTTAATTACATGATTGTTTTTCGTAAATGATACGTTAAACCTTAATTTATAAGAACGTGTGTTACACCGGTGCATACAACAAAAATGTGAGGATCAGGAAATTCCAAATTGGTGATATGGTACTAAGGAAAGCATTTCAGAATACCACCAATCCTGCTGATGGAAAGTTGGCACCAAAATGGGAGGGCCCTTACTTGATTGAAGCTGAGGCCGGAAAGGGGGCATATCGATTGCTAACAGTGGAAGGTGACTTACTACCAAGAGCTTGGAATGCTGTCCATTTGAAGAGATATTTCATGTGATAAGGATCCATGATCCTCACATGATAAATATCCTTAAAGGATCCTTAAAGCACAGATGATTGAGTCTTTGATAATCCCTTGACTCTTCAAGGGGCTATCCTTCTGGTGATCCTTGGCGGGGGAAGACCGGAGCATCATTGATGTTGGTAAAGAAAGAAAAACAGAGTAAGAAAAGGAGAGATGAGAGAAGAGATACCTGATTGATCTTCGACCGAGAATTTAAAGGGAGTTTCTTCGGATTTAAATGCATATTGATCCTATCTCTAACTCCTATTTATAATGATGATTTGCAGGATTGTCACTTCAGTGATGTCAAGTTTGCAACGGCTAGTCCGTCTCCAACGGCTAGTTATCCGTTAGTTTGTTGGGGATAAGATCGAAAAAATATAACTCGTTTATTTACGATATAACTCCTTATATTTTGGGGGCAATTGTTAGGGGTGGATTTCTAAATGACCCGTGATCCTCAAATGTTATCTTGTTTGGTGATCCTTACTTCTCTGTCAGTTAGTGATCCTCAGAAGTGCTTCAGGATCAGGATCATGGATCATCCTAAGGATCCTTATACTAACGATTGTCTGTTTTGAATTCGTAACTGTTTTGCAGGAATATCAAATGGGACTTGGTCTTGGTCTTGGCGATATTTCTGGAGAATATTCTAACTCTATTCCGCACGTGCTTGGTCAGAAATGGACGTTGTGGAGTCGTGGAGGACTTGCACCATTTGCGGATAGTTTGTTAATTAGATTTTTATTAGATTTAAATGGGGTAGCGAGCTAATTAGACAACACTTTTTGCTATTTTTGGCTACACACCCTCTGAAAACCGCTCACACCAGCTCTCGTTCATTCACTTAGCAAATTCGTACACTTTTTACACATTACACTATAGTGATCCTTGTATTTAGCTCGCTATCATCCGAAGTTGTAACACATTACTTGTTTAATTTGAGTTGGTGATCGGTAGTTTCCATCACCCGGGGTTTTTTGTGCCGGAGATCAACTCTTGATCAAGGGCTTTTTCCCCGTATAAACCTTGTGTCACTTGTTATTTATTTTTCATAGTGATCCTTATTGCTATAAACCAATTCAAGCATCATACCCTGTAACAGAGAGTTTGGTTGCATTATCCTCATCAGATTTTTTGACCAAAACAGTTTGGCGCCCACCGTGGGGCAATTAATGCTTCATTTCTAAGAAATTCTCATCTTTGTGATCATTCCGGTTTATTGCATACGAGCAGATGGCTTCATCAACAAAGAATACCTCTAGTGCGATGTCTGCAGTTAATTCATCCCAGGGCATTCCACCTTTGCCTCCACCACCTTCTGGACCTCAGAAAAATGCCGAGAAGAAACCAACTCCCATTTTCTCAAAACCTCCAACTTCTTCTGCTTCTTATACTCCTACTACTAGTGACTTGTTTACTCTGATTGCTAACTGTGCTTGAATTACTATGGTACTCATGTTTTAATTGAATATTAAACGAAAATGAGTTGCCTTAGCAAAAAGTTTTCATCATCTGGGGGTACTAAACCACTGTCCTTCAAAATTGACATGTGGCAAAACCTTGAATGAAAATTCTCAAAACTGCTGCTGGAATACTTGTCCTTCAGATCTGTACCATTTACCCTAACCACTGTTTTGTTCCAACGTCTGATCTCTAAATACTGACCACTGCTGAAAGTTAGTCACTGATCCTTCATTATCTTGACAAGCACTGATATTCACAATCAGTGTCCTATCCACTGATATGCTATCCACTGATAGTAAAAATCATCCACTGTCCACAATTTTTACCGTTGTAACCACTGAGGCTTGATACGTCAGTGGCCCTTAAAATAACTGTTCTCCATCCTTCATCCATTTCATCAGTGTTTGACACGTGGTCAATTTTTAGCCTTCAGATCATAATAACCGCTGCCACATCAGCGATCATTTTTTTTCCTAAATAAAACCCTGCCCTAAACCCCAAACAGGGTTTTACACTGTCGAATTGAATTCCAAAATTCTCTTCTCAAAGCAGTTTCCAACCCTTCTTCTCAAAATCTTCAAAATCATTCTTCGATCTTCTCCGCAAAAATGACAAAATCAAAGTCAAAATCAAAATCACAACCAAAATCAACATCACCTTCAAAAGAGGTCGCTCAAACGACCAAAGAATCCAACGAGATACCATACAAATCTCCTCATAATTATCTGGGTTTGCTCACAAAACCTACTGATAACCACACCTTCGACTCCATCATTGATACATTATCTGCATCAAAGTACAAAACTTTGTTAACGGCAGATGCTCCCATCTATCTACAAACCCAGAACGAGTTTTGGAAAAAGGCGACGCTTGAAAAACAAGACGATAAAGTCGTAGCCATTAACTCGTCGATACAGGGTAAGGCGATCAAAATCACACCGCAGTCAATATCAGAAGTCTTCAAACTCGATGATCTGAATGGTAAAACTTCTTTTGACAAAAACGAGTTAAAAGCTGATTTTCTGAAAAGGGGTTATGCAGAACAATCAAAGGTAGATACCCTACAAAAGGGTTATTTTCCATCTGCACCCAGATTTTTGTTTCACACACTTTTGAGTTGTGTTTCTAATAAAACAACAACATTCAACGAAATACCATTAAAAATTCAATGCCTGGGTTACGCTATTTTGAATAATAAAAACTACAATTATTCCCAGGAGATCTTCAATGACATGGTGAAAAACGTTGAAAGTAAAGCATTTTTGCTGTTTCCAAGATTTTTAAGCTATTATTTCAAACAAAAATTTGAAAAAGAAACTGAAAATCTGCTTAAACAAGGTCCCCATTTTCAAATAAAAGGCTTAACAAAAGAAACATTTTCCAGAATGATGGCACCAATAAAAACAAAAGCAGGGGTACCTGAGCAGATTTTAGCAGTTACAACTGCTCCTCAGGTATCAGCTGCTGAGCCCACTGCTCCAGGTGATCATGGCAGTACTACCACTGCTTTGAAACCCACACCTGAAATTACCAAAAAGACCAAAAGAAAAACATCCAGAAAACCCACCAAACCCAAAACAAAGGCAACTCTGGAAGATGAGATCCCAGAGCAACTGCCAGTGACAAAAAAAATGTCACCACAAACCACTGCTGCTACTTCCTCACAGCAGTTGGAAGAAAGATCTCAACCAGTGCCTAAAACTCCTCCTGCATCCTCACAAAAGGACCAGGTTGTAAGCACAGAGACCCCATAATATGAAGCTCTGGATTCAATTGGATCTATCTTCCTCAGTCCTAATCCCAAGGACATGTCTCTTTCAACTCCCATACCCTCACCAATCATACTACCACAATCCATGCTACCTTTGTTGCATGCAGCTGCTATAGCTCAGACACAAACCAGTTCCTCTCTATCACCTATCACTGAGAGTATACCCCCACAAGTGACTGGGTCTGATATTACTACTCCTGCTATCCCAGCAACAATTGAGGAGGTTACACCCCCTGAGTTACAAGTAACTCTTGGTGGTAGTTCAAGTGGAGTAGCAACTACAACTGATGGATCAACAGATCTTCAGTTGGACAGTTGTTTCATTAATAAGACTCCCTTGAAGGCAATTTCTTCTATAGCACCTTCGATAACCACCAGTGAGTTTGTTTTAACCACTGGTACCATAAAAGGATTATCAAGTGCTGAAGAGAGAAGTCCCCAGTACCAAGAACAAGGGGCATCAATGGGTGATTTTTGGGACTCAGTTCCGAAGACACACATTGATATAACCACTACTGGTGGGGATTCAGATGATCCTACTAAAGTAGGTGATGATTCAAAATATCAGAAATTGACGGAAAGAGTTGAAAAACTTGAAGATTCAGTTGCTGAAATTAAAGATATGGTGCAAGAGATTTTAAAAGCTCAAAAAGCACAAGCCACTGCTGTTCCACCTCAAGCACCTGCTCCACCACAAGCACTTGCTACAAATGAGCTCTGGAATATCTTTCAACCTTTACTTGAACACCAAAAGCAGATGGCTGATCAGCAGCATGAAACACATGTAAAAATGCTGACAAATATGGTGGAGTCAAGATTCAAAGATACTCAAGCAGATATCAAGGCTATAAAGGCCAGCATTCAAAAGACTGCCCATGGTGAAAAAGTTCCCTCCACTATCCTGTTTATGGATAACCCCCTGGCAGATAATGCCAAAAAGGGGGAGAATGTCAAAAAGATGAAGAAAAAGGGAATTGAAGATGGTCTGTATGTTGAACCAGAACAAGCAAAACAGCCATCCAAACCACCTCAAACCTCAAAATCTTCCACTTCCATTCAACCAGCTGATACAACAGTGGTTACAAAAACCTCTGTCCGTAGCCAAACAGCTGTCATCTCATCAACACACACAACTTCACCACACACTACCAAAACCACTGCTCTATCTTCAACAATCATATCACCACCTCAGCCTCCTGCCATAAAGCAGAAGACAGCAGATGTTACAACATCTGCTGCAATGACAACAGTGGTTGAGACACCAGTTGTTTCAACTGCTGTTAGTCAATCACAAACACAAACCACTGCCATTTCATCTCAAACCACTGATCCACCAATGACATCATCAGCCTCTCCTACAATAAAAAGGAGAAGGGTTTTCAATCCTGATGATGTATCACCATCACCATCACCACCATCAAAAACCACTTCAACCCCTGCTCAAAAGCAGAAGACATCTGCTGACATATCAGCAGTTGTAATGACAACAGATATTGAGACACCAGTTGTTTCAACAGCTGTTAGTCAGTCATCTTCCACTGTTAGTCAGACATCCACCACTGTTTCCACCAGTCTCATATCACAACCAGCAAAGCTCTACACCAGAAAAAGAAAACTTACCCAGCCAGATAAGGACCAATATGATCCCACTGCTGCAAAATATCCATTGGAACTCGAAGCCATAAAAAATGAGATGAGGCAGTTTTACACTGATGATGATCCTTCAAATAGAAGATTTCCTTCACTCGTTGGCTTCATGATTCCAGAGGATATGGATGAGTATCTTCAGCTCAAAACAAGACAGGCTAAGATTATAGCAAAAGTTGAGTGTAAAGGTCAAAGTGATGAAGCCATTGCTGAAAGATTGGAATTTCTGCTCACAAAAGTCAATCTAATAAAAGATTTTGCACATGAGCTGAGCAAAGAAAAGGCAGAACAACGAAAAGAGATGAGAAGAAAACTTCTTGCATACATAATGCAAGAAAAATTTTATCCTGCTGAAGAAAACCAATTTGAAGAATGGCCAATAGTGCTCCTAAAGCATGAAGCTGAAAGGATTGATAGAATCAAAAATGATCCTAAAAAGAAGAAAAATGCTCCAAATTGGAGTAAATACAAAAAGTTCATCAATGATCAAACAACTGAGTACACGAAAAGGAAACAGGAGCTGGTGGATGCAAAAGCGGACACTGCAACTGCCATATCAAAATGGTCAAAGCAACAAACTGATGAAGCCTATGAAAGGCTGAAGAAAAGGAAGATAACTGTATCAAGCACTTCAAAGAAGCGTGAACAAATGATGAAGCTTGAACAGCAGATAGAAAACCTCAAAACACTGTTCCAGACTACTCTTGTGACAAACCAAGAAGAAGGAGAACAACTGACCAGTGAAGAGGTAAAAGAAAAAGAAGTTGAGTACTTCAAAGAAACCATCATGAAAATGGGTCTAAAAGAAGAGAACTCGGAAAAACTTCAAAACCTTTTTAAGAAGGTGTTAACAAAGCCTACATCACCATCTGCTTCAGAAGTTTCAGACATTGGGCCAGATCAACAAAAGAGACAGGAGCAGATAGAACAAGAAACTGCAGAAGACATAGCTGCGGCTAACAATGTTATTGAAATGGCCTTCAAAAGAATGTCTGAAAGTCTGCAAGTCTTCTCAAGGCCAATATCTCAAAGCTCATCTGCAAATAAATCTCTCCCAAGAAACCCATTGGGTTTAAAAGTACTAAAGTGGATGTCTGATCAAAAGACCCACGTATTGACCTTGGTCAGATCCAATGGCGAAGTGAAGTACATATCAAGGAAAGAAGCACTAGGCCTTAGTGTTGAAGATTTGCAGGATCTCCTTGAACTTTCACTATGCAGGGATGAGGATGACACTAGTTCCAAGGAATTTGAAGAAGAATTTAAAAGACTTGCAAAGGAACTACTGATGAGAAATAAAGATCCAGAATAATGACAGGTTTTGGCATTATCTGTTCCAGGGGGAGATTGTTGGGATTGAACCCTACCTGAGGAACAGATAATGTAAAGCCAAAACCTGTTCACAACAGTGGATTCACAATAAGCAGACGTTTACACTAAGCTCTCCCCTTGACAGTGGTTACCTATCTGCTGATACACTCTAAGTACTGCTCTGAAGAACAACTGATGAACCAAACACTGATGAAACAACTAAAGACTGCTAAAAGGCAAACACTGAGCTCTATCTACTGCTGTCTCTTAAGTACTGCTGAAGACCCAAGCACTGCTCATTCAAAGACTGGTCACCTTTTGAAGAAAGCACTGATGCTCAAACAATCAGTGCGTAGGCTATAACAGTGGAACGTGAACAGTGTTAGACTTGTTTTGTATTTTATTATCAATCAGTTGTTAGACATCAATAGTTTTGTATAGAACAGTGTTTATAGGTTGTTAGGCTGTTAGATGTCACTATCATGGTGACGTCAGCTGAGGTACATCAGTGGATTGGGTTTGCCTATAAATATGACAGTACTCTGTACTGTTATATTTGATTCGTTTTGAGTGAGTTCTTCTCCTCAATTCAATCCTTTCATCTTGTGCAACCAACCCTGGAGTATCAGGCTGAGGGGGAGTTTAGTCTGTAAGCTTGCATTGTAACCTTTTGCTTTTGATGTAATCTTTCGACTCTATGAAAAAGCAATTGTTTATCAAACTATATTCTCCTTTGATTGTGTTTACAAAGTTTGTTATCCATTTCCGCTGCACTTAAAACTGCTTATATCTATTCGATTTGTTCAAACATCACAAACAAACACAATCATGTGAGCCTCAGATCCTAACATCCTATTATGGTTGAAAACTTCTACAATAACAGCTTTGATACATATTTAATCCTCAATTATTTTCTTTTTGAAATACATATTTAAATTGTTTGATATGATGTTCCATGCGATCATTATTAACATTAAAACACCGTGTTCTTTAATTGTTTATAAACGCAATGCTAAAACTTAATTTATTGTGTTTAGGCCTTTGTGGTAAAACATATTATTTTTTTAGGAAAACACTTTTTTATGTGTTTTTTTTGGGTCCAATACGTTTTAGAAAAACACATTTTGAAGCGTTTTTTGTCCATTGCGTTTTAAGTAAAACACATTTTTATGTGTTTTTAGTCCATTGCGTTTTAGAAATAACACTTTCTTTTGTGTTTTTAGGCCATTACGTTTTAGAAAAAAGACATTTTTATGTGTTTTTTGGTCAATTGCGTTTTAGAAAAACACATTTTGAAGTGTTTTTAGTCCATTGCGTTTTAGAAAAACACATTTTTATGTGTTTTTAGTCCATTGCGTTTTATGTAAAACACATTTTTATGTGTTTTTAGTCCATTGCGTTTTAGAAAAAAACAATTTCTTTTGAGTTTTTAAGCCATTGCGTTTTAGAAAAAAAGACATTTTTATGTGTTTTTTGGTCCATTGCATTTTAGAAAAACACATTTTGAAGTGTTTTTACTCCATTGCGTTTTAGGGAAAACACATTTTTATGTGTTTTTAGTCTATTGCGTTTTAGAAATATTACTTTCTTTTGTGTTTTAGGTCATTACGTTTTATAAAAAAAACATTTTTTGGTGTTTTCTGGCCATTGCGTTTTACGCAACTGGGTTTTCAATTTTTTTCGAAATATAGCAATAGTATACTCGTTTTAAAGATAAAAAAATGCTCGTTTTTTTGGTGCAATTTTTATAGAAAAATAATGTCGTATGAAAGAGTTATTAACATTTAAAAAATAAGGGGGGGGGGGGCGAATTGGAGGAGAGAGAAACTATTGCCTTGAATTGACTAGAATACCCCTAAACAAACTCACGCGCCTCTTTTCTTCCCTTTAATTTCCATCATTTAATCTTAGCCCTTGATTAACTAAATGGATGGTCAAGATCACTTCCTAGCCTTCTTAGCCAAATAAACTTCCTATTGTATCTCCACCCCATGTATGTATGGCTTACAATTTTTCACCTAGGGTTATGTTAAATACACCCTAAATTCAATTTTTTATTTTATTTTTTCTCACAAGTCAAATTTTCAAGTTTATTTCAAGTTTCCATAAACTAACGTTTACAGTCAATGGAACAAGCTTTTAACCCAGATATTACAAGTTTTCAGAAACCCAGATATTATAACTCTTTTAATTTTTTTTACAGTTGCAAACAATTTAAAAAAAAATACATTTAGTTAGTAGAACAGTTAATATTTGAAAATACACTATATATAAGATGACACTACATCTCCGGCCACCACCACGCGCCGTACGGCTCCGGCCACCACCACCACCCACCTCACACCTCCGGCCACCACCAGCTTTTATTATTTTTGAAGATGTCGATTTCTCATGAAAACAACTCAATTGATAAAGATGATTTTATCATGAGAACACCTAAATTTGTCACTAATCAGGTACAAAAAAAAACTCAATGGATTCTTATCATCATCATCGTAGGAGCCGTCGATCGGAACCGTTCATGTTCATCGGAGTTCTTTGTTGGTCTTTTCTTGGTCTTTTTTGTCGCAACCCCCGACCCCTGCCTCAGGAGGCGGGCGGCCGCGAGCTTGCAGGGCTGGTGGTATTGGTGTTTATTTAATTTGGCAGCGGAATTTACATCAGGACAGTAGTTAGGAAATAGTTTATCAGAGTAAAACACCATACTTTTATAATCATAAACACATGGGAAAATCCCAAGTTTCTATTACAATCTGTTTATAGGGATAAACCCTATTTTATTGAAATAAAAATTCTTCTTTATTTAGGTAACTTTTTATAACCACTTTTCCAAGCCTTCAGTGCTCTCCAACTGGCTTATATTTTGCCTTTCACATTTTGTTACCTGAAACGCGTTTAAAACATTTTTGTCAGTGGAAAATACTGGTGAGTGAATCCCAGTTTAATCAAAACAAGTTTTATCATTTTACAGCATTGAGGGTAACCCACAATTACATTTGTTTACATCTACTTTAATTACCACCCACTGTACTGTCAATCCTGACTTGTGGTCATGCTACTACTCACAGTGTAGTAACAAGTTATGTATACAAAACCCCAACATACCAACGATAATTGTAGATTTACAAATACTCAATCACTGTGAATTGTAATTTAAATAATTGAGGTTTTGTAAAAACAGTTTATAAAAAGAGGAATTACTCACATTGCTATTTTAGATATTTCCTTGTGATTTCCTGGTTATAATCTACTTAATTAAACAATGCACACGAGTTAGTATAATAACCCAATTTTACATTAGCTATACCTCCCCGAGACAGACCTCCAACGACTGAGTCAGGCAGAGCCTTGACATGCGTTACGGAGCACTAGATCAATCAGGCAGCGTAACTAATACGTAACCGGGGGTTATGATGCTTACATCGAGACAGAGCTTCACTTTTTAGTGGGTATTATTCCCGGGAATTATTTTAGCTACTAGAGAATTTAGAGATTTGAGAGAGAAATTATATTTTTGAACGATTTCTCAACTGAAGCCGGTGGCTTCTATTTATAGGGCCTGATCTCGACTTTCTCGCGCCCCGCGAGAACAGAAGGCAAGGCCTTCGCGGCCCGCGAGCTAGGCTGGCTAGGGCATAGCCTTGTCGAATCAACGACAAGCTTTGTCACGGAGGGGACACGTGGCATCACCGGGTTGCGCCTGGTGGCCATGGGGTCGAGGCCCGCGACTGATGTAGCCAAGGGGGTCCCGCCCCGCGAGCGCCCCCTATTTCCTGTTTTTCTTGATTTTTATAAAATAAAGTTATTTCGGGAATACTTTTCGTATACAGGGTGTATTTTAGGACATATAGGGATGTTTTAAAGATTTTAAGAGAGTTGTTATATCCTCCCCACCTTGTTTTAGAACTCGTCCTCGAGGTCTACTGGAACAGGTGTGGATATTTCCTCTACATCTCGGATTCAAGCTCCCAAGTGTACTTCGGTCCTCTCTTGGAATCCCATTTCACTTTGACCAGAACTAATTTCTTTTGTTTGAGATTCTTGATATTTCTGTCTTCAATCTGTAGGGGTTTCTCTACAAACTTAAGTTTCTCATTTACCTCTATGTCTTTAAGAGGTACTACTAATGATTCATCTGCTAAGCATTTCTTGAGATTACATACATGGAATACATCATGTATTCCTTGCATTTCCTCTGGCAGTTGTAGCTGATAAGCTACGGGTCCTATCCTCCTAATAATCTCAAAGGGTCCAACGTACCTGGGGCTTAGCTTTCCCCTTTTTATGAATCTAACTACTCCTTTCCATGGAGAAACTTTTAATAATACTTTGTCTCCTACTTGAAATTCCAACGGTTTTCGCCTATTATCAGCATAACTCTTTTGTCGATTGCGTGCTGCTTTTAATCTTTCCTTGACTTGAATAATCTTGTCCATTGTTTCTTGCACTATCTCTGGTCCAGACAATTGCTTTTCTCCAATTTCTGCCCAACATACTGGGGTTCGACACTTTCGCCCATAAAGCGCTTCAAATGGTGCAACATTGATACTGGTATGATAGCTGTTATTGTAGGAAAATTCTATTAATGGTAAATTATCATCCCAATTTCCTCCGAAATCAATTACACAAGCTCTAAGCATATCTTCCATTATCTGAATGGTTCTTTCGCTTTGTCTGTCAGTTTGAAGATGATAAGCTGTGCTTAGATTTAACTTGGTTCCCATTGCTTTTTGGAAACTAGTCCAAAAATGAGAAGTAAAACGGCTATCTCTATCAGACACAATATATAAAAGAATTCCATGTAATGAAACTATTTCATTTACATATGACTTAGCTAATTGTTCCATACTGAAAGTTTCCTTCATCGGTAATAAATGAGCTGACTTGGTTAATCTGTCTACAATCACCCAGATTGTATCATTACCTTTTCTTGTCTTGGGTAATTTGGTAACAAAGTCCATTGTTATCAATTCCCATTTCCATACAGGCATTTTCAATTTCTGCTATAAACCTGAGGGTTTCTGATGTTCAGCTTTAACTTGTGAACATGTTAGACACTTGGCAACATAGGCTGCTATATCCTTTTTCATTCTTATCCACCAGAAATTCTTTCTTAAGTCTTGATACATCTTATCATTACCAGGATGCATCGTATACTTAGACTTATTGGCTTCCTCTAATATTCAGTGGCGTAGGTTTCCTTGTTTAGATATCCAAATTCTTTTCTTATGGAATCTCCAAATTCCATATGTTCCTTGTTCTAATTCCTTAATCATTCCCTTTAATTTCTCAGTATCGTTCTTGATTACTGATTCTTATACTTCTCTAATTTGATCATTTAAATCTATCTGCAGATTTAATTTGAGAGAAAGTACTTTTCTTGGCTTGTCGTGATATTTTCGACTTAAAGCATCAGCTACTACATTAGTTTTTCCTGCATGATACTGGATACTACAATCATAGTCACTAAGAATTTCCATCCAGCGTCTCTGTCTCATATTTAACTCTTTCTGCCCGAAAACATATCTGAAACTCTTATGATCGGTGGAAATGGTAAACTTACTACCGTAAAGATAGTGTCTCCAAATTTTAAGGGCAAAAATTATAGCTCCTAATTCTAGATCATGGGTTGTATAATTCTCTTCATTGTTCTTAAGTTTTCT
>JARYGA010033605.1:0-40047 GCA_030545235.1 Helianthus tuberosus
TGCTAATGCCATTCATATATTGTAACGTATGTGCAGGGTGCACCTACAAGCAGTTCCTGGACTACAAACCTGTAAACTTTGATGGCACCGGAGGTGCTGTTGCTTTTGTTCATTGGGCCGAAAAGACAGAATCAGTTCTCCGCATGAGCAAATGCGCTCCAGATCAGCAAGTTACCTACATCTCTGGGCTATTCTTGGAAGGAGCCCTGTCATGGTGGAACTTACAAGTCCAAACACTTGGTGAAGACGCAGCCTACGCAATGACATGGAACGAGCTGAAAGAGCTCATGCGTAAAAAGTATTGCTCTCGCGCTGAAATCCAGAGGTTGGAAACTGAGTTTTGGCATTTGAAGATGGAAGGTCTGAAAATCGCAGAGTATGTTCAAAGGTTTCACGACCTGTCACATGTGGTACCTTATATGGTCACACCAGAATTCAAGCGGATTGAGCGCTTCATTTGGGGTTTAGCTCCTCAAATCATAAGCATGGTGACCTCTTCCAAGCCTGCAACTATCACTGAGGCAATCGATCTAAGCGTAGCTCTCACTGAGGAGGCGATCCGCCTAAACAAGTTTTCTGATGTTGAGCAAAAGAAGAAGGAGACTCACGTAGAGTCGTCCGGGGGTAACAAAAGGAAATTCTCGAACTTCAAGCAGGGAACTAGCCACGTTGGCAAGAAAGAACCAAGCGCACCGGCCCAAGCTGCGACTGGTACTGGAAGGAGAGGAAAGGGATATATGGGTACTCATCCCAAGTGTAACTCCTGCTAACGTCATCATTCTGGCCGATGCGGGCCAAAAGTATGTGAAGCTTGTGGAAAACTTGGCCACTTGAAGGATTCTTGCTGGGCTAGTGCTGGCCGGGGAGGCCAAGGAGGTTATGGTAACAGAAACAATAATCGTGGTGGTGTTGGGAATCGCCCACAGGGGAACAATGGAGGAAATGGGAATCGAGGCAACACTGTGAATCAAGCTGGTAATGTGAATCGAGATCAGAACAACAATCAAGCTGGAAATGGAGGTGGAAACGGGCAAATACCAGGTTGCTTTAACTGTGGTGACATTAGGCACTATAAGAGAAACTGCCCAGAATTAAACCAAGCACGTGGAAGGGTTTTCAATATCGAAGCGAGGGAAGCGCGCCGGGATCCCAATGTTGTTACTGGTACGTTCCCTGTAAACCAACGCTTTGCATCCGTTTTATTTGATACTGGTGCCGATTATAGCTTCGTATCGTTAGAGTTTAAGAATATGCTTGGTTTAGACGCTAGTAAATTAGATATCCCTTACTCAATTGAATTGGCTAATGGGAAGTTATTAGAAGCCAATGAAGTGGTCAGAGGTTGTGTATTCGAGTTGGGAGAGCGTGAGTTTACTTTGGATCTACTACCAGTCCAGCTGGGGAGCTTCGACGTGGTAGTAGGAATGGATTGGTTATCAAGAAACAAGGCTGAGATTGTTTGTCACGAAAATGTCGTTCGTATCCCAACCGAAGATGGAGAAACAATTGTGGTTCATGGGGAGAAGCGGGATACGCCTTTAAGAATTATCAGTTGCCTGAAAGCACGTAAGTGTTTACAAAAGGGATGTGCTGCCTTCCTGGCACACATCATGGATAAGAAAGTTGCTGAGCCGAAAATCGAAGACATCCCTATCATGAGGGAATATCCTGAAGTCTTTCCAGAGGACTTGCCAGGATTGCCACCCCAAAGGCAAGTGGAATTTCACATTGACTTAGTTCCAGGCGCCGCGCCTGTAGCTAGGGCACCTTATAGACTTGCACCGTCAGAAATGCAGGAGTTGTCGACACAACTCCAGGAGTTACTTGACAAAGGATTCATCCGACCAAGCTTCTCAACTTGGGGAGCTCCAGTTTTATTTGTCAAAAAGAAAGACGGTAGTTTTCGTATGTGTATTGACTACCGGGAGTTGAATAAGCTGACGATCAAGAATAGATACCCTCTGCCAAGAATCGATGATTTATTCGATCAACTCCAAGGTTCAAGCTTTTATTCAAAGATCGATCTTTGATCTGGATACCATCAGCTAAGGATACAAGAGGAGAGTATCCCGAAGACAGCCTTCAGAACTCGTTATGGGCACTACGAGTTCCTAGTTATGCCGTTAAGGTTGACAAACGCGCCTGCTGTTTTTATGGACCTAATGAACCGAGTCTGCAAGCCGTATCTCGATAAGTTCGTGATTGTATTCATCGACGATATTTTGATTTATTCAAAGACAAAGGCTGAACACGAACAGCACTTAAGAGCTATTTTGGAGTTGCTGAAAAAGGAACAGTTGTATGCCAAATTCTCTAAGTGCGAGTTTTGGCTACGTGAAGTCCAATTCCTTGGACACGTGGTTAATGGAAATGGAATCCATGTTGATCCCACAAAGATCGAGGCGATAAAGAGCTGGGAGACTCCAAAGACGCCGACCGAGATTCGCCAGTTCTTAGGTTTGGCTGGCTATTATCGAAGATTCATTGAGGATTTTTCTAAAATCGCTCAACCCCTTACCGCGCTCACACAGAAGGATAAGAAGTTTGATTGGGGAATCAAACAGGAGGAAGTGTTTCAGTTGTTAAAGGACAAGCTCTGCAATGCGCCAATCTTAGCACTACCCGAAGGAACTGATGATTTCGTGGTATACTGTGACGCCTCACGTCAAGGATTGGGTTGCGTGTTGATGCAACGCCAGAAAGTTATAGCTTACGCGTTACGCCAGTTGAAAGTTCATGAAAGGAATTATACCACGCATGATTTAGAACTAGGCGTAGTGGTATTTGCACTGAAAATCTGGAGACATTATTTGTATGGTACAAAGTGTACAATTTTCACGGACCACAAGAGTTTACAGCACATATTCAACCAGAAAGAGCTGAATTTGAGACAAAGACGTTGGGTCGAATTGTTGAACAATTACGACTGCGAGATAAAGTACCATCCTAGGAAGGCGAATGTGGTCACCGATGCCCTAAGTCGTAAAGAAAGGATCAAGCCCATAAGGGTTAGGGCTTTAGAAATGATTATCCAGACAGATCTCTCTCTACGCATTCGTGCTGCACAGAGAGAAGCTTTGAAAGGAAGGAATATTGGAGATGAGTATCTCCGTGGGATGGAGAAGTAATTAGTGCCAAACGAGGAAGGAACGTTATGCTTTATGAAGAGAATTTGGATTCCTCTGTTTGGTGGTTTGAGAAAAGTTATTTTTGATGAAGCACACAAATCACGGTACTCTATTCATCCCGGTGCGGATAAGATGTACCAGGATCTTAAGGATTATTATTGGTGGCCCAGGATGAAAGGAGACGTTGCTGTTTATGTTAGCAAATGTTTGACGTGTGCCATGGTGAAAACTGAATACCAGAAGCCTTCGGGACTTCTGCAACAACCTGAAATTCCCAAGTGGAAATGGGAACATATTTCAATGGATTTTATAACAAAGTTGCCAAGGACGCCCAGAGGTCATGACACTATTTGGGTAATAGTTGACCGTCTGACCAAGTCCGCGCACTTCTTGCCAATCAAGGAGAAAGACAACACTAGTAAACTTGCGGAAATTTACATGCGAGAGATCGTTGCACGTCATGGAGTGCCTCTCTCGATCATCTCTGATAGGGATGGGAGATTTGTATCAAGGATTTGGCAATCCTTCCAAGAAGCTTTTGGCTCGCAATTGAACCTAAGTACTGCATTTCATCCGCAAACTGATGGCTAAAGTGAAAGAACTATTCAGACATTGGAGGATATGCTGAGAGCATGTGTAATGGATCTTGGTGGTAGCTGGGATAAACATTTACCATTGGCCGAATTCTCATACAACAACAGCTACCACACCAGTATTGGAGCCGCGCCATTTAAAGCTCTTTACGGACGCAAGTGTCGATCACCCCTATGCTGGGCTGACGCAGGTGATAGGCAGCTTGTTGGTCCCGAAATCGTCCAACAGACGACATACAAGATTGCGCAGATTCGAAAACGCATCGAAGCGGCTCGCGAAAGACAGAAAGCCTATGTAGATCCAAACCGGAAACATTTGGAATTCCAAGTTGGAGATATGGTTTTATTGAAAGTTTCACCCTGGAAGGGTGTGGCACGCTTCGGAAAGCGTGGGAAGTTGAATCCGCGTTACATTGGCCGTTTCAGAATCCTGCAAAGGATTGGGCTTGTAGCCTACAAGTTGGACCTACCTGCTGAACTCCATGGTGTTCACGATACATTCCACGTATCTAATTTGAGAAAAAGTCCAACACAAGATACAGTGATCATTCCTGCTGACGAAGTTCATATCGACGACACGCTCCACTTCACTGAAGAACCGGTTGAGGTTACGAATTGGAAAGTGAATAAAACCCGCCGGAGCAGTGTCAAGCTCGTCAAAGTTCGTTGGAATGCGAGACATGGGCCTGAATTCACGTGGGAACGTGAGGATCGAATGAAGGAGAAGTACCCCCATTTATTTCCAAAGACCCCTGCAAATAGAAGCAGAACTTAAATTTCGAGACGAAATTTATTTAACGGTGGGAGAATGTGACATCCCTCACCAAACCAGGTATCCGTACGAATTAATTAATATTTAATTACTGCTTAATTACTGTGCTTGCATACAACTGTGATTAATCTACTAGAATTCTGATACATACATGCTCATGCATCACATTTTATACTGTCACTCTATCATTTTTACACAAACATCAGTGACAACCTTGATGCACAAAAAGCACAGTGAGCACACTATACGGGATACCCATTAAACATGCTGACATAACCAGCATCAGGCAGACACTGCCTCTAAGGCCTGTATGAGCCAGATATAGTTTACTACACCTGTAGAGAGTGTAGGGAAATGAGGGTTGTAGAACTGCGTCACTAAGTGATAATTATAGTGACCGGATGTGCCTAAAACGTACTTCGAGTACAAAATTCAGCACTTTAAATAGAAATTCAGCATTTAGCTAACTAGTAAAGTGCCACAACATGGGAAAAATATTACTAGACACTTTCCAAAGTGTCGGGAATAAATTGTGTCAAAAAAAATAATATTAACGACACTTTAAATACTTATTTAGCACTTTAACAGACTAGTATCCAACCGAACATCCGGACTTAACCCGGGACATAAAAATATTGACAACAATATTGTTTTTCTTTTTCTGAGCCAGTTAGGGTCCCCGAGTACCCTAACACCCGTTACAATTTACAACACACATAACAACTAAATCTCTAACTAACTTAACTAATACTTAATCTTTTAGTTAGAATCCAACCCCAAACCCCCCATGTAACCGATCGCTTACCACAAAAGGGGACACCATCTTACAACCTTAATTATTTTAATCCCCATGTCATATATCTAGTGGACACAATTTCCTTTGGTTAATTTGGAAGGTTTGGCCTATAAGTAAAAGCATAAATCCCTTGTAACCTTCACATTTCATTCACCCACTTAACAAAAAAAAAAAAAAAAACTTTCCTTCTTTCCCTCTTATAAGCTTCGGCCGAACACAACCATCTTCACCACACGATTTTCAATTTCATTCAAGTTATTCCAAGTGCACCCAAGTGTGAAGGATCGCATACGAGGGAGCCCGGTGCTTGCGGATTGCCAAGGACCTCTCTACGTTGCTTTTAACCACCCGTTTCTCGACTAGTTTCTTCCCTAGCCTTGAGCTAGTAGTAAGTGACTCTAAACGCCTTCTTGATCTTGTCTAGAGTGGTTAATAAGAATTTTGTCGGTTGAAATTTATGAACATGTATGAACAAAATTAAAAGTCTACTAAAGGTGATGAACTTGGTGGTTAATAAGTAAATATTGGTGTAAAACTTATAAAGCTAGTTTTGTTATGATTATTTAGTGTTGTTTTATGCTAGTAATAGTTCAGATCGTCGTCTAACCCGGCTAAGTCATGTTCATGGAACATGACCTAGTGTATGTTAAAGTGTGAAAAGTGGTTAGATGAAGAACACTACTACTTATAACCATGAACTTGTGTAAAAACAATTTTTCTTATGAAATGGAGTTCTAAACTAGTGGATCTAAAGATCTACAAGTGGTATTTTCAAAGGACCAAGTGTCAAAAGAAATCATATTTTTAAAGCCGGATCTTTCCTAAACAAAGGTGATTTTTGTAAACACACAAGTGTGTAGACACTTGTGTGACAAAAAGTTTTAACAAAAGAATTATTTTTGAAATTTTGACTAGAAGATGTACAAATGCATTTTCTGTAAAAATAAGATTTTCGAGAAACCGATTCCATTTATAAAAGTAGAAAGATCTATTAAAAATAATGGGAAGTTACTACACACTTTTACACAACCCACAAGTTCATGCGTTTGTGATATTTTTGAACTAGTATGATGTTGGAATATTGTTTGTTATTGATGTTGGGAACATTGTTGATTTGAAATTTTAAAAGAAAATGATACGCTTGTAAGCGTGGCTACCTCTAGTTACAGAGGAAACTCTGGCGAAATTTTTCCAAAATTCTAACACTTGTAAATATTTTTATCACAAGTGTTATGGATATATTTTTAACTTGTTTTCCCAAATAACTTTCGCCACAATTTTTATTACAAAACTTCCAAGTGTCGGAGGTGGGATTTTCACAAAATAAAACTTGCTAAAATATATATTTAGTATATATTTTCCATAACAACGCTTGTGAGATTTTTATGATTATTTTGTGAACTACGTAAATATTATTTTTAGGGTAAAAATAATATTACTAAATATTAACGGCTCCAAAATAACGCGAACGCCTTCACAATAAATATTTAAGTTACACCGGTATTATTAATACCACCCGAACTTTACAAGGTAACTTACGTATTTTCAGAAAATACACATAAGTGTGTATTTTGACAAAGTATTATTTTGGAAAATGGTATGTAATAAAATATAATATTTTTGGAAAAAATATTTATATTTTGGAAGTAAAGTATTTTAGACAAATGAAATAAAATATATTTTATTAAGTGAGACTTAATAATATATTTCGAAGTTATACGAACGCACATGTATTAAAAACCCCCATCCTTGGGAAGGAATATATTTACAAAATAATTACGAAGTGTAATTACGAAATAGTTGGCTAACTATTTCCCAAAGACATTAAACCTTAAGCTAAGGCACGGCCGTCCGTCTAATAGAAGTTAGTACGTGTAGGTCGTCGCCCAGCAGGTCTTCTGGGAGATACTTTTTAGAGACGCACTTCGGTGAGTTCATGTCCCCCTTTTCTCTTAACTGTTTTCAGTTTTTAACTGCGGGGGTGAAATACATGTTATTATGGTTACGAGTACTTTTTACATGGTATGGTTAGCGTAAGGAGGGTTACTACTTAGATCATGTGAGTGGGTAGGCGGGAACTGGAGGCCATTAATCCTCATTGTAGGACCGAGGGACGTAAGCGGTAGATCTATCTGGGTGTAGCGAGCCCAGCCCCAGGCCCAACAGAACGGACCTCGGGGTGACTTTGTGCCCAACGCAAAATCCGCTAGGTTTGAGTCTTCCTACTTGCACTTCACACATATCAATGGCCTTGCAAACCATTGGTGATCTCTTTTTCCTTATTTGCTACATACCAGGGATTTTTATACTTACAAAGGTTTTACTTACTCACTTACACATGAACTCGCTCAACATTATTGTTGATTTTTCCAACTTACATGTATTTCAGGGAACTAAGGATCTGGCACGGTATGCTACGTTTTCATGCTGCGTAGAGTCATGGGATCATCCGAGTTTAGGGGTTGTGGCTTTTACCTGGACGAGTCACAGTTCTTAAGCTACGTTTATCTTAAGTTTGTGGTTGTGTCTTTCAAACAATGTTTGTTTTTATGTTACTAGGTTGTAATTTCCGTTGCATGTGTCAACGCCTTCAGACAATGTTGTGGTATTTTGCTTTTCAAACTTAAATCAATGGATGATCTGCATGGTTTTATTTTCATATAGCTTTGTTGTGATTAAGCTATGGTATTAAGAAGTCACACCAAATAAACCCACGCTTCCGCAAAGCCAGGGTGTGACATCCATCTCCTTCTTTCTCGTTCTAGATCATCGCCATTAGGTCACCGGAGGTTTGGCTCGGCGGAAGAACGCTGCCACCGCCGTCGTCAGTAACTGCACACCAATACGTCGGACAACCAGAAATTCGCTGGAAAGATGCTAATCCGACCATCATCCGTATAATGAATTTGAGAAAAAGGGCAAAAGTGGTTTCTATCACTTTAGGCCATGTGTAGTCATAACCCCCTATAACCACATTTAGGGGGTTATGTGACAAATGACATAAAAAGTGTAATGTGGGGGGTTATGTGGGGTTATATGACAAGTGTGTGTAGTGGATTCCACTCCATAACCTCCTAACAATCATTACTCAATTATTATTCTTTTTAATTTTTATTTAATCTATAAATTTATAAAATTAAAAAACAAATAACATTTCATTTAATTAAAAAAAACATTAGGATAATCAAAAGACATTACAATAAAATATATTTGGTACTACTCGTCTTCATCGATGTTGTCGCCTCTTCTTTCATGATCTCCGTAATCTAAACTTCGTCTTTATAGCCTCCAACTTCGGAATCTTCTTCATCGCCTTCTGTGTCCTCTTCGTTATCGCCATCGTGTCAAATTGGGCGAATAGCCCAATCATGCTCGATCAAATCCGCCTTTATCGCGTTATGTAATTCCTTGGAACGCAAGATTTGACCGTTTAAGATTCTCTTCTCCATTGTTGCTTGCGTCCCTACAACAACATCTACTGGAAAATAGTTTTGACATATTGCTTTACATTCGTCTTCTATAATTATATTATGCAATATGATACATGCATACATGACCATTCTAATTTTTTCTTTATCCCATATACGACAAGGATTTCTAACAAAATGCCATCGTTGTTGAAGAACCCTAAAACACCTCTCAATGTCCTTTCGCGAAGACTCTTGTAATTTATTCAAATATTTTCTTTTTTATATCGAGCGTTACAGAAAATGTTTTCACAATTTTTTAATACATCGGGTATATACCATCGGCCAAATAGTATCCATGCGCGTAGTCATTTCCATTTGCATGAGACCCGACTTTCGGCATCATACCTGAAATGTAACTCTCTAGCAATGGTGAAAAGTCGAAAGTATTTATGTTGTTCTTGTACCCGGCGAGATCAAATAAGACCGACCAAACCCAAAGGTCGGATGAGGCAACCGCTTGTAAAACTAATGTTGGTCCTTTCTATTAACCGCGACTATGTTGACCTCGCCCTACGGTTGGACAATTATACCACAACCATTGACGACAATCTAAACTACCAATCATGTCTGGTATTCCATGTTTTTAATAAATGCACTTCTTATATCTGTTAAAGGTCATTCCAAGTCAGGTTTCTCAAGTAACTTTTTCCATATAATCGGCGTACAACTAAAAATAAAAAAAAATTATATATAAGCGTATTTAATTTTTCTAACTTCATTGTACTATAAATTAAAATTATATATATAAGCGTAAGTATATATACCGTAGCAGAAATGTTCCAAGGTCTCGCGAGTTGGTTTCTCCGCCATCTTCAAATACTCGCCGTTGATGTCGTACGTGTTTCCGTAGGCTAGTACACGTAACGCGGAAGTTAATGTTTGAATTGAGGTGAATCCTAGACATCCACTCGCGTCGATTATTTGCTTAAAGTAGTCATACTTATTCTCCAAAGCTTCGTTAATGCGCAAAAATAACCTTTTGCTCGTCCGAAATTGGCGCCTAAAAACATTGGGGCCGTGTACCGGTGGAGGATCGAAATAATCTTTCATTAAAGATCATTTGCGGCTACACAATCTCGCACAACATATTCCCTCCCCAATATCGGGCGCGTGGGCACACGCACTCGTAACTGCTTCTTCCTCATCCGCGACTTCTTCGTAAGAAAAAAATCTTTGGTATAGATCGATGAACGAAACTTCTAACGGAGGCGAAGATATTGTGGTAAGGAGAGTTTTTGTAAAAAGTGTTTTTGGTGAGTTGATTGGGTGTAGAATGGGTTTTGTGTGCGGTTTATTTATTTATTTATTTATATGTGTGTGTGTGTGTGTGTGTATAGGAGAATGATTCGTTAGGATCCACCCTTTATTGCGACAACCGCGAGAAGCAATGTGAACACAACCAAAAATACCTAAAAAAATCTTAAAAACACACAAAATGTTTTTTTAATACTTTGTTATGAAGAAATCACTACTTTTGGTTATTAAATTTTTAAAAAAACAAATCTTTTTTGGCTACTAAAAGTATCGATATACATAAAAAATATTAATTTTTTTGTGTGTTTTTAAGATTTTTAAAGATTTTTTAGGTTTTTTTTTTGGGTGGGGTGGGGGGGGGGGGGGGTGTTTAGTTTTTAGCATTTAGCTTGGGTGGGGGTGGGGTGGGGGGGGGGAGGGTTTAGGTTTTTGGGGGATGGGGAGGGGGGCGGGTTTTTTTTTTTTTTTTTGGGGGCGCGGACTGGGGGTTAGGTTTTTGGCGGTGTAGTGGGTTTATTTTGTTGTGTTCACATCGGTTCTTGCGGTTCTCGCAATAAAGGTGGTTCTCGCATGAACCCTAACATATATATATATATATAGGAACGGGTTCGGGAGAAAACACTCAAAAGTGTGAGAACGGTGAGAACGCATCCTGGCCCAACACGTGTCCCGCGGCATACAGAAGGGCGGAGGGGCTTTTTTGTCTTTTCATTCTTTTTTTTATTTTCACAACGCGGTATAATATTTTCTGGCGTCTAAGTTTTTTTTGGCGTTAATTGTATTTATTAAACTTTTTGGCGTTTAATTAATTGTTTTTTTGTCACATATATAATTTTTTGGCGTTATATCGTTTTTTGGTTAATTTTTTTGACGTTTGTGGCGTTTTGTATAATAATTCATTACGAGTAATTAGTATTTGCATAAGATTAAAATAAGTCCAATTTTTCTTTGTGGCGTTTATTGAATTTTTTGGCGTTTTTTGGGGTGGGGGTTAGGTTTTTGTTGGTGTAGTGGGTTTATTTTGTTGTGTTCACATTGGTTCTTGCGATTCTCGCAATAAAGGTGGTTCTCGCATGAACCCTACCATATATATAGAAACGAGTTCGGGAGAAAACGCTCAAAAGTGTGAGAACGGTGAGAACGCATCCTGGCCCAACACGTGTCCCGCGGCATAGAGAAGGGTAGAGGGGCTTTTTTGTCTTTTAATTTTTTTTATTTTCACAACGCGGTATAATATTTTATGGCGTCTAAGTTTTTTTTGGCGTTAATTGTATTTATTAAACTTTTTGGCGTTTAGTTAATTGTTTTTGTGTCACATATATAATTTTTTGGCGTTATATCGTTTTTTGGTTAATTTTTTTGGCGTTTGTGGCGTTTTGTATAATAATTCACTACGAGTAATTAATATTTGCATAAGATTAAAATAAGTCCATATTTTCTTTTTGGCGTTTATTGAATTTTTTGGCGTTTTAATACCCTTTTCAAGGTGCTTTGCCAGCAGCTGTTCTCCCAGTTTTCATTCTACTAGCGTTTTGGTGTTTGTAGTTTTTGGCGTTTTATATAATAATGTATTTTATTTATAGATAATTAGATAACAAAACAACGTATAACTTGATATCAATACAATATAAAATCAAAACAAAAATAATTAAAAATGGTAATCTAATTTTTCTTTCCAATCTTCAATGTCATCAGCCTCTTCCTTCTTGAATTTGTTTTTTGGCGTTTTGAACCTTTTTTGAATAATTTAGCTTGATGCCAACTTTCCTTCATAAACCCCGTCTTTTTCAGAAGAAGCTGCTTAGTGGCATCCTGTTTTTTTGGTGTGATATTCTTGTTTGGTGGCATGTCATTAAAGATCAACTCTTGCTTGATGCTATTTGTAATAATGCTATGGGGCTAAGCTAGCTTGCGGAGTTGCAATACTCTGGCGGATGGGAGGTCCGTGCAACTACCCCCCCTATTTGTAATAATGCTTGATGCTATTTGTAATAATGGAGTCCAAAATAACATTTTATACTTGTGTTGAATCCTTTCTTCCATGCCTATAATCATCAAGAACAAAGCTCACATGATGGCATATCACTGTCATCAGTCTCTTTTTCTTGAATATTTGTCCATCTCATTCAGCAAAATATTATTGAGTTAACCCCCTCAGAAAAAGGATCAATTTCAGTGAAAGCTTTGCCATCTGTGGCGTTTTAAAGGGAGTGGTTTCTAGAGGATATGGCGTTTTTTGTGTTTTTCTGGGTGTGATTAATTTCCTTGTGTATAGACCCCTCTCTTATAGGAGTTTTTTGGTGCGTAGTTTAGGCGGGACTTTTTATTGTAATAAATGATAGTAATAAAGTAACTGTCTTTTTTAGTTACTGTTTTTTGTATTTACTGTGTTGATCAGCTTTTATCAGTTTTATAGATTATAGACGTCTCCTCTTCTAAGTTTGGCGTTTTTTTTAAATGGCCTTATGTAGACCAACATGACAAAATACAATAACGGAGTAAATAAAATATTAAGCAGGAAAAATATTTTTTGTTATTTTTGGCGTTTTGTTTGGGTTAACCATTTTTTGTATTATTTTGGCGTTTTGCTAATAAAGATAGAAATATATCATTTAATTACCTTAAAAAAAAGAAGATTACATAGAAGAAAAAAAAGAGGAAAAAAAAATTAAAATCCTTCGTCAGAAGGTACTTTATCCGAATCGTATCCATCACTTGTGTCATCTTCTTTCTCCTCGGAGTCTTCATCTTGATCTTCATCCATGTCATCACATTCACCTTCATCAGCTTCTTGTTCCTGAAGATTCTGAAGCCTCCACCTGAACATGTCTTGCATTAACTCCAATTTTGAGTCTATTTCTGTGTTGGTACAAGTGGCGTTATGCAATTCTTCCATGAAACCCAGTCGCTAGTTTGTCATGATGTTCTCTAGCCAGTAGACTTCCTGCTCTCTGCTGTCGTATGTAACCGTCACCATGTCTGTTTCATCATCAAAACGCGATGATGTCATGACAGGGTCTGGCTTCACATCTCCTTTGATTGGTCCAAATTTGATGGTTAATGCTTTCATAAGCATATGCGTTTCATGGCATTCGTTGTCTAGAGCGATGCCAATGGATAGGATTTGCCTCTGTATCTCTTCTTCCATCTTCAGAATTGCCCTGACCGTCTTAACATACACCCTCCTTCTGATGTCAAAATGGAGGATGTATCGCCTGATTCCCAGAGTGTATCTCCACGAAACGATTGTTGCCATTTTTGGCATTTTGTTTAAGTTGGCGTTTTTGGTTAACGATTTTTTTGTGTGTGCAGAAAATGGATAGATTGAAGTGATTATGGAAGCTATGTTTTACGTTTGTTTATATAATGATGTTTTTGGCTCGTAATTTAGGAGATAATTTCTTCTAATAAATGTTAATAACTAAAATTCAGTTATTTTGTTTCATCTTCCTGTAATATTCAACGCGTTTTATTACTAATTTTTGGCGTTTTGTTTTTAATGGCGTTTTATTTTATTGTATGGCGGTTTATCATTTGATGGCGTTTTGAATATGAGGGGTAAAAGACCCTTTTACCCTTAATGAAGCGCGTCCCACATAATAATATTGATGTTATTTACGAAAACGCCACCGCGCAATCTAGTCCATGGATTGTTTTGATTGGACGATCCATAAGCGTTCTAACACTTTTCACCATTTTCTCTAAATCCTGACCCTATACATATATATATATACATAGTGGAAGGTTATGTTGAGAACGCTAAATATTTAGAGAACCGTGAGAACGAATAGAAACCAATCAAAACCAATTTTTTTTTTTTGTAATTAAGATACTACATAAAAAAAAAAGAATTTATAACATCAAATAATTCATTTATCCTCTCAAAATCTCGCTTATTAGATTGTTTTACACATTGTAATTTTTTTATTTACGAATTCACGTAAATTTAAAGGTGTAAATTTAATTTCTAACAATATATTCGAATAATAATGATAAGTGTAATTTTTTTTGAATTGTTTTTGACCAAGTTCTGGTGGTTTTTTACGTTCTCATTTAAACCTTCCCCTATATATATATATATATATATATGTATATGTATAATAAGAGAGAGTTAGAAAATAATTTTATTAATATGACCGTTGAACAACGATCTTCTTTCTTGAAAAGTCCAAGATCACCCCATTATGTACTTCGCGAGAATCAGGATTTCGAATCCATAGTGCCACGAGGGCGGTGTTCTCGGGCACTATGTTGGGTGGATGTGGCGCCATATGAAGCTAAAATACGGAAGGTCTTATAATGGCATGTTTAGTAGTTTTCAAAAACCATTTCTTGGTGTATCAATAGAGCAGCAGATGAACACGTGGTGAACAAGTGTTTGGATGGTGACTTATGGTGGCAAAAGAGGCGTGGCTTGGGAAACATACTTTCACCTCACGTCGTTAGTGTTAAAATTAATTCCCTCTCACGTTGTTAATATTAGGGGTGAGCAAAAGACCGAAATAACCGAAAATAGGAAACCGAAATAACCAAACCGAAACAAAAACGATAGTTCGGTTTTCAGTTTTTTAATAACCGAAAATTTTGGTTCTGTTTTCGGATAAGCATTTTCAATAATCGAAAAAAACCGAATCAATAAGTTACTATAGTCCGCCTAGTCCAAATATTTTTATGTTTAAGTTTTCTGAAAACAGGATCCGGCGAGTTTGACGGAGCTTTGGTCCACAAACGACGTGTTCGGTGAGAAGAAGCGATAAGAAATGAGTAGAAGATAGAATAGAACACCGAGCAGTCACTTATAATCTGGTCTCTTATTGATAATCCAACGTTAGAGCACCACGAGACCAGTTGGACAACATTTCCCCTTAGGGACCAAAAGCTTATCCAACACAAGACCCAGACCCTCTATATATAGAGCTCATGGCTTCGTACGAAGCTGCATCTGGGCCTTTGTACGAAGCTGCTTGGTCTTGGACATCCAGAACAAACCCATTATGCAGTCCCTTCATACGAAGTCACTCCCTTCGTACGAAGGTACTGTTACATCACAGAACCTTGGTTTCGTACTGGATTTCACTTTATTCTATACAATATTCAACACACGCCATATCTAGCTAGCTATTCGCACAATGACAGACGTACGAAATATGCACCAACAAGTTTAACTTGTTTAAGTGTTTAACTCATGTTAGTAGAAATTATTAATTTTATTCTTGAATGTTAAGTATTTATAATAAAAACATTTACATGTTTATTTATTGCCTACAACAAATAACAAAATTTAATATAAAAAATTAAATAATTTTCAAAGTCTTATAAAAGAAAATGTCTTCATAAAAACTTTGGGGAAACATAAAAATAGATTAGAATTTAGAAGGATACGTTGTGAACAATATTAATTAAAAATGTTAAGTATTATAACGTAAACGTAAACATATAAGAAAGACCCTTAAATTTTAAATTATACATTTTATTTTTTGAATCTGACATATTTTGTTCCTAAAACTGAAATAACCTAAAAATGAACCGAACTAGTCTAAAACCCGAAAATATCAAAATCAAACGGTTTTTAAAAAAACCGAAAACCGATATTTCGGTTACCGAACCGAACTGAACCAAACCGTACACACCCCTAGTTAATATTATTGTTAAATGCCTTTTCATTCTATTCACATATTAATAATAAGGTTTATTCACATGATTAAAGTTTTAGATATAGTCCTCCCACTTGTGTCCTAGTGGTTAAAGGTTTGGTTTTTCCAATAGATAATCAAATTCAATTCCGACTAGTGTTATATATGGGGTGGATATAGGCAATGAAGGATTTGAACTTGGTCTTATGTGAGGTTGTCAGTTCGATTCCGGAGCCCACCCGGGCTTCCGTACCATGTGTTACACCGGAACTCTTCTATTCTTGTTGTAGCCCAATGGCTGTCAAGTGGTTGCCGGAGGTATGAGTTCCCGGGGGAACACCCGTAAAAAGCTAAACTCTGGAGCCAGCATAGGCCCGGCTAAGACAAATAGCCTGACCAGAGTTTGGCAATATAAGGCTCCCCGATTTAGAAAGTGTAATAAACTTGTACATGAAGTAAACCGTTTAAAAAAAAAAAGAAACTTTAGATGCGAAAGAGTTACTTTATTAATTAAAAAATAAATATCAAATTATGGATTTACTATAAGATGAAGAATATTCACAAAAGCCATGATATTCACAGGGTTAGTTTCACATCCTTTTTTTTGTTTATCTCCCTCTATATATTTATGTATATATAAAGAGATAGAAGGGAGAGATATATTAATATTAAAACCCTATTGATATCAACTAATTTTGTTAATCAAGTAATTCAAGAATATTCTCTTGGCACTTGGGTGATATTCCAGTGTTACAAGCAAAAGTTGCTTTTGGAGTGAGCTAGGTTTGATTCTGGTTGTAGGAGTTTGAGTTACTGATAATAAATTAAAAGTTAATTATTAGTCTCTTAAATTAACTTTACACTCAACAATTGTGTGGATCACGGGTTCGATCCCGTCCTAGTGGTGTTTTCCCGCACGGGGAAGTTCGATCTTCGCGGGAGGAACCGATTAAATGCGGGCCGTGTGGGATTCGAACTTGGGGCATGCGGCTTGCAGCCCTTGGGGATTACCACTGAACCAAACCTTTTAAAAAAAAAAAAAAAAAAAACAACAATTGTTTTCTATTTTTTATTTACAAAGTTCCAAAAGTATATGGAGTTGGTCTGGATAGGACATATGGTCGAAGGTGTGCCTGTGTCCACCATAGTTGCTTGATGAATCCGTTACTGACCGTTAGCAGTAACGGTTTGGTTTTGTTCTGTTTTAAATTTTAACAGTTCGGTAAACACTAAAATTTTTGAACGTTTACATTGTACTAAAGTACGGTAAAAAAATAAAAAAGTTTAAACGTTACCCCTGGAACGTTACATTGTACATCATCATAGTTTTGTTGTTAGCTAGTGTATACGTACGAAGTTACGATTATCTAAATAAAAATATTTCAACCCCAAGAACATAACAAATATAAATTTAATTCATATAGGATTGCCGTATTTAGCAAAAACTATCTACACATTTAGCTATTCCTTAGAAAGAGTGCAACAGAATTTACATTAATAAGATAAACCAGCTATACATTTGCAATTGTATATATCTGTAATGGTGTGTGTATATATGCATATGCATGATTCATAGAGTTCATGCACCTTGAACAAGTATATCCATGGCTTCCCTTCCCATTTTCCTGTGTACTCTCCTAATTTTCTTGTTATCTTTCAATGAAATCTCCGCCGTGAAGTACGAAGTGATTGTGGATAAGGCCGGCCCAAAAGACCCAAAAGACAAGACAATGGGGGGCATCGAAAAATTCCACAAAGTTATTGGCGGGGTTCCGTACACACAACAAATAATGGGTCAGATCAACACCTTTATGTGGTCCACCATCTTGAAACAAAACACCCCAGCTGAAAGAAAATCCGTAGATACTATTCAAGTTTTCATCACGTATTTTTATGGACCTGAAGCAATCACTTGGGGCGGTAATAGGATTAATGTTAGTGTGTATTATTTGGACATGTACACGGGGCCAAACACCTTGAAATGGGGATTTACGTCCCTTTTGTACCATGAAATGACCCATGTTTTCCAATGGAATGGTGAGAAGAAGGCACCTTCAAATTTATTAGAAGGGATCGCAGATTACACGATTCTCAAAGCTAATTACGCCCCACCAGGCTTTAACAAGCCCGGTTCCGGGAGTAGATGGGACGCGGGGTTTGATATCACAGCCCGTTTTCTCGAGTATTGTGACGGGATTGTTCCAGGGTTCGTGGCAAAGCTTAACAATATGATGAGGAAGACTTACGATGTATCGTTTTTTAAAAATATAACAGGAAAGCCCGTAGAGCAACTGTGGAAGGATTACAAGGCTAAACATCCAGGGGTTAAATAGGGAACAAAGCTATAATGTGATTGCATGAGGTGAAATAAATGAATTTGCTAATTGGAATATTCTAAATCGTGTAATCTAAGTTAACTAAGTACCCATATTTTAATTTCTTTGCCAGTCTATTTTAAGTAATTATTTTTTAAGATGAAATAATTGAATCCGATTTTTACAATTAGCAATGAAACCAAACATTAAGTACCGTCTGGTCTGCATGATATTTTGATGGATTTGAAAATCTAGAAACTATGTTCACTTTTTTTATAAAATATGCTATAAAATATATAATAAATAAAAACGAGACTCTGGTTATTTGAGGGAAATTCGACTACTACAACACCGGATACAAACGCTAAATAAAAGAATAAAATTACAAATAAATTGTCCAAATCTTTATTGAAGTCGGTGACTTTGGAAAACCTCAACCATACATTCTTGTTCAAACTCGGCTGCAAGACAAGCAAAATGTCATTGACGGTTTTGGTAGAGGATCGTGTTTGACCCGGGACCCTTAAAAAAGATTTTGCGCCTCCTCTCAGACGGTCTGTTTCCTAGGATACAACCGGAACAGTATGTGTACTGTCAGAGATGGCTCTCGCGCCCAAAATAGCACCAGGTATGATCATGTTCTTGTTTTGTGGAAAAATATAAAGTTGTTCGGAGAGAGTTTTCTCTCAATCTGATAGGAATAATAGTTTCTAGGCATTTTGTGATATGAGATTCTTTTTCTGTATCTCACGAATATGAACCCAAAGTTCATATATACACATTCACAAAATGTTTGAAACATTTTTTTTGCAACTAGGTAATAAATTTCATAATAAACAAGATTTAATTGTAATAAATGGATTTGATATATCAACAAAACTGTCATGTTTATTCATGACTCTGTTTGCAACCGCTCAATAGTGAGTTGACCGATCGCGCTCTAGTCGAGTCCGCGCCCCATGCCGTATGGACATGTTTCGTCGTGCGATGTCATCAGGCGCCCGCGCCACATGCGTCCGCCGTATCTAGTGCCACACGCCATGTGCCTTAGGAGCTCGCTCCAGGAGTTGTTGGATAAAGGATTCATAAGGCCAAGCTTCTCGCCTTGGGGAGCTCCAGTATTGTTCGTGAAGAAAAAGGATGGAACTCTGCGGATATGTATCGATTACAGAGAACTGAACAAGCTCACAATCAAGAATTGGTACCATCTACCGAGGATTGATGACTTATTTGATCAGTTACAAGGATCAAGCTACTATTCCAAGATCGATCTTCGATCTGGATACCATCAGTTGAGAATCCAAGAGGAAAGCGTACCAAAGACTGCATTCAGAACACGCTATGGGCATTATGAATTCTTGGTGATGCCATTTGGGCTGACAAACGCGCCAGCGGTATTTATGGATCTGATGAACCGCTTATGCAAACCATATCTCAATAAATTCGTGATTGTATTTATCGATGATATCCTGATTTATTCCCGAATGAAAGAAGAACATGAGCAACATCTCAGAACCATTCTGGAACTACTGAAGAAAGAGAAAGTTTATGCAAAATTCTCAAAGTGCGAATTTTGGATTCGCGAAGTGCAATTTCTTGGTCACGTTGTGAACGAGAAGGGCATTCATGTAGACCCATCCAAGATTGAAGCAATAAAGAATTGGGAAGCCCCCAAAACCCCAACTGAAGTTCAACAATTTTGGGCTTAGCGGGCTATTATCGGATATTCATCGAGAATTTCTCAAAGATAGCTCAACCGCTAACTACCCTTACACAGAAAGACAAAAAGTACTACTGGGGTGACAAGCAGGAAGAAGCCTTCCAGCTACTTAAAAATAAGCTATGCGATGCACCAATACTATCATTACCCGAAGGCACTGAAGACTTCGTGGTATACTGCGACGCTTCACGACAAGGTTTGGGTTGCGTGCTCATGCAACGCCAGAAAGTCATCGCTTACGCTTCAAGACAATTGAAGGCACATGAAAGGAACTACACCACGCATGACTTGGAGCTAGGTGCGGTGGTATTCGCCTTGAAGATCTGGCGACACTATTTATATGTACGCGATGTACAATCTTCACAGATCACAAAAGCTTACAACACATATTCGATCAGAAAGAATTAAACATGCGTCAGCGAAGATGGGTCGAGCTGCTAAACGATTATGACTGTGAGATCAAGTACCATCCTGGAAAGGCAAACATTGTAGCAGACGCATTAAGCCGGAAGGAAATGGCTAAGACCCTAAGGGTTCGAGCGTTAGAAATGACTATTCGAACGGACCTCACTAAACGTATTCGTGACGCATAACAAGAAGCCCTTAAGATGGAGAACCGTAAAGCTGAATACCTCCGGGGTATGTTGATATATATGGTGCCAAATGAAGAGGGAGCCTTATACTTTAAGAAGCGTATTTGGGTTCCGCTCTATGGTGGCATACGAGAGGTCATCCTTGATGAAGTGCATAAATCGAGATACTCGATCCATCCAGGATCGGACAAAATGTATCAAGACTTGAAAGACTACTATTGGTGGCCGAGACTTAAAAGCGATGTTGCTATTTATGTTGGAAAGTGCCTAACCTGTGCTAAGGTTAAGGCTGAATATCAGAAACCGTCTGGCCTACTACAACAACCAGAGATACCCATGTGGAAGTGGGAGCAAATCTCGATGGACTTTATAACGAAATTACCCAGGACCCCTAGAGGGCACGATATGATATGGGTGATAGTCGATCGGTTAACGAAATTTGCGCATTTCCTACCGATCCGTGAAAAAGACAGCACTGGAAAGCTTGCTGAGATATACTTAAAAGAAATCGTGGCACGTCAAGGAGTGCCTATCTCAATTATTTCAGACAGAGATGGACGCTTTGTCTCAAGAATCTGGCAATCCTTTCAGGAAGCCTTTGGATCTCAGCTAGATCTAAGCACGGCCTTCCATCCGCAAACAGACGGCCAGAGCGAACGAACCATACAAACGTTAGAAGATATGCTTCGCGCATGTGTTATGGACCTAGGCGGCAGCTGGGATACTCATCTACCTTTAGTCGATTTTTCCTACAATAACAGTTATCGTACGAGCATAAAAGCCGCACCGTTCGAAGCTCTGTATGGCCGCAAGTGCCGCTCGCCCTTATGTTGGGCATACGCTGGAGACAAACATATGGTTGGTCCTGAACTTGTACAAGAGACAACCGACAAAATTATACAAATCCGAGAGCGCATTAAGGCGGCTCGAGATCGACAAAACAGCTACGCAGATCGAAGACGTAAACCATTAGAATTCGAGGTGGGAGACAAAGTGTTGTTAAAAGTCTCACCTTGGAAGGGCGTAGTAAGATTTGGAAAACGTGGAAAGCTGAATCCACGATACATCGGCCCATTCAAGATTTTGGAAAAAATTGGTACCGTGGCATACAAATTGGAATTACCGGAAGAACTTAATAGAGTACATGATACGTTCCATGTATCCAATCTCAAGAAGAGTCCAACACAAGAAAATGTGATCATCCCGGCGGATGAAGTACATATTGATGACGCCCTTCGATTTACAGAACAACCCGTTGAGGTTACCGACTGGAAAGTCAACATGACTAGGAGGAGTACTGTCAAACTTGTCAAAGTACGTTGGAACTCTAAGCACAGACCCGAGTACACATGGTAACGAGAAGACCATTTCAAAGAAAAGTACCCCCACCTGTTCAAGAAAACTCCTACGAGAGTTAGCTCAGCCTGAATTTCGGAAGGAAATTCTTTTAACGGGGGGAGACTGTGACAACTGGCACAAAACCGATAATTTCTGTACACTTTAATTTTTATTTAATGACTGCAATTATGTGCTTAAACGTCAACATGGTTTGAATACATGTTATACTTGTGAATTCATGCACGTTTTATACTACAAATATTGCTTTATGCATTAACGAGAGCGTTGCGTCAGAAATACTAGTAAACTCACCGGTAAGACACTGTGTCAACAATTCTGCAGAAAGCAGTCAGACAATAAAATTGGAGCCTAGGTGTAGGTCCAACGTCAAGAATACATTAAAACCCAAGGGTACATACAAGGGTTAACATATAGACATTCCGAAAGCCAAAATACGCACTAAAAAGCATCCGAAACACACTTTAAGTGCAGAATTTTATTAAATTCAGCTATAATCAGCCATAATTCAGCATTTTAACCTTGATATATTATGCAGAATTCATGACTTATCATCCAGAATACTTCCCTATGTGTCGGGAATTGAAAGTGTTACAAAGGACACATAAGGGACACTAAACGGTGAAACTTAGCACTTTAACGAACCGGTATTTAACCGAACAACCGGACATTACTCGGAACATAAAAATATTACTAGAAGCATTGTTTTAATGTTTCTGAACTAGTTATGGTCCCCAAACACCATAACACCCCTTATAACGTAATAACACATCAAGTCCCTAAAAATTTCACATGAAAGCTAACTTGTTTATATATTAGAAATTGGAAGTTACACTTTGCCCCCCCCCCCTTTTATATATACGGTTGCAATGAGGGTGGTCCCACCAAATTTTGCTAAATCTCTAATATCTTGCCAAGATCTATTTTAGATTTTATATGATCTTTTCTTAGATTCTATAAGATTTATATAGATCTTTTAAGATATGAAAGGGTTATATAAGATCTTGAACTCCCATTTCACCACTTAACCTCCTCCCTTGCTCCCCCATACCTACGGCCTCCATCCATCATCACACCACCACCATTTTCATCCAACTTCCATTCATTCCAAGTGTGATACAAGGTGTAAGAAGCAAGAATAGGAAGCTCGGTGCTCACGGATCTTGAAGGACCACCTTTGTTTGCTTTTATCCACCTCATATTCATCATCGTTCTTCCCTAGCTTGAAGCTAGTAGTAAGACTCTTTTTAACTCTTGTTACTTCATATTTTTAGTGGATAAAAGATATATTATGTTGAAATAACTAGAACACTAAAAGACTTGAACTTGAATCTTGAAACATAAAGCTTGCATATGATGATACCTTGATGAAATGATGTTGTTTAGTAGATGTATAATGTTTGCTTGTTGATTACTAGAAATATTGATGTTGATCAATACATGAAGCTTGTTAGATTATGATTAAACACATGAACTAACAAGTTAGAGGATGATTACGTGTTTACACAAGAATATCATCCTCATGTATAAACATGAACTTGATGAATAAATGATTTCTTGGAAAATAATAAACAAAGTAAGCTAGTAAACTTATAAATTCAAGATTTATGAATGATTTCCCAAGAAAACTGAGTTCAAAAATATGATTTTTTTGTAGAACTTGATCCTTACATAAATGTACACTATTTTTGGTGAAGAAATAAGAGTAAGAACAGTTTATTTACAAGAAGAGTTCAAAAGAATAATTTTTGTAGAATATGTTTGCAAGTTGTAAAAGACTAAATCCTTCAAGAAAGTGTTTTACAAACAAATAACCATGTTTATAAAGGTAACTAAACCTATAAATAACATGGTAAGTTACTACAAGTTTTTACAAAAGCTTCAAGTTCTTGATGTAGTGTGATTTACATGATCTAGGTTTATGGTAAGACTTGTTTGGGTTGTTGATGTTGATAATGATTTAAAAGAAAATAAACACATGTTTTGAAAACATGGGAAACCTCCATTTTTAGGGGAAACTCTGTCAAAATATCTATAAAATTTTGACACTTAGAAAAATATAAGTTTTGAGAAACTTATTCCCTAAAATGTATCTAAAAGCATTTACCAAGGTTTCCCAAGATTTTTGTGTTAAGAAATAATGATTTCTTCAAGATTAAAATTGATATTAAGTATGTATACTTTTGAGAAAAATATATATATTTATTGATCACCAAATTTTGTGCTAAGTGTATGTAGTATGTATTACATGTAATAGTGTATTAGGACTTGAAAATACACTAAATACTCATAAGGAGTGGAAATACAAAAATACACATACAACATACTTAGACAAATACAAGAAAATATATTTATGAAAATATATTACTAGATAGAATAAATAACTTGGACAAGTTATGAACATGAAATGAAGTTTTGGACAAAATACATAATTCGGGTGAAAGATACAAGATACTTATATTTATTGTTGAGAAAATAAAATAAGTAAGACACATAGTTAAAAATATAAATTATTTTTAACACAAGAAAACATATACAAAAGATAGTGACTATACTTGTGCGATACAAGTCTAGTGACTAACGTTAAGAAAACGCGTATAGGTCACGACGTTATTTAAGCAAATCCGGTGAAGTTTACGACGCAAGGAACGCAAAGTTGTGAGTTCATGCTCCCCCTTTTTTAATGGTTTTTGGTTTTATAACTTCGGGGGTGAAATACATGTTACAAATGCTACAATGTTTACAAATGGTAAAATGGAGTACAAAAACATTCAAGTGAAACATTCTAGATCATGTCCCGAATACGGTACCATAAGCACCATTAATCAACGTATACATTCAGACCGCGGAACAAAAGGTTAGATCTAATGGGTTTCAGGCAACCCCACTCTTGGCCTACTTCTACCAATGAGTGCTTCTGTGTCTCAGTCAAAGTCGACAAAAATGCCTAGGATTGGTGGCTTCCTATGTCGTGACACATGTTAGTGGCCTTGCAAACCACTAGCGATCTCAAACATTCATAGTACTCAGTTACAGATACATTCTACATGATACATACAAACATTCACAGTGCTCAGTTACAGATACATTCTACATAATATATACAAACATTCATAGTGCTTAGTTACAGATACATTCTACATGATACATACAAACATTCATAGTGCTTAGTTACAGACACATTCTACAAGTTACATACCATGTTTTCATTCAAGTATTTAAACATTCAATACAAACACTGCATGAATTCACACCAACATTATGTTGACGTTTTTCCAAAAACTCACATGTATTTCAGGTAACTAAAGTGGATGTGCGCATGGTCTTACTCATGCTCGTGGATGTCGTTTATGTTTGTCTTTGAATAAAGTTATAACTTTTCAGCAAAATGCTGTCTTGTGATGTAAACACTCAACATATGTTTTCAGTTACGAAATGTTTGGTATTTGGAGTTATTTTTACGAGCATGTAGTATGTTTACCTTTCGTATGCAATGAGAACCTTTCATGATCACACCTCGTGCTTCCGCCTTAGAAAGGGGTGTGACATTTGAACCTTCCTTTATAAAGCATACATAGCCACTAGGGTTTTGTAGATGCAATGTCCTTGAATAACCCTCCATTTGAGTAAACAACAATATACTTCACACAATACTTTCCTTAGCCAGGCCATCCTCTCATTATCCACCATCAACAAGGATTTATCTTGTTTTCGTTAGCTCATGCAATGATTGATTGTAAATACAGATAATTGTCTGTGAATATTTGGCATACCTCAAATTAGAGGATGCATTCAATATATATACTAGAGATAAGAATACAAAAGGTACAATAGTAATGAATGAGTATTTAATCATAGAATCTTGGTTAACATGGCACTGTAAACAAACTGGTGGCGGTCTTATGTCGAGCTTGTCACGCAAAATATCAAACTGGTGACGAGAGAGGCTTTTGGTAAAGATTTCTGCAACCTGAAGCTTAGTTGGAAGAAAACATACGTATAAATTTCCTGATGTAATAAGTTCTCGAATAAAATGATAGTCGAGATCAATGTGTTTAGACCGTTTGTTCGAGACTGGATTTTGTGTGAGGAAGAGAGCACTCTTGTTGTCACATAATAGAGTCAGGCGGTTAGGAGATAAAGCATGAATTCCGGTAGAAGATGGGGTAATCCATATAATCTCAGCAGCAGTGGAGGCCAAGGCACGGTACTCTGGCTCACAACTTCAGTGGGAAATAGTTGATTGTTTCTTAGCACTTGACGTGGGCGGTTATATACATTTATTTACAGCATCTTCATGCGCCCAGCGAAGTGCGTTTTATATTTATAAAAATGGTTTATACCTTAACATTAAAACACACACAACAAAGGATAAGTGTATCCCGTCATATATGTAGCAAAGTATTGGTAAGAGCTAGATATCGATCCATGGAACACGAGCGTTATAATGTACTAAATCTTTGTCATTAATTTACCAGATAAAAAGATAGGTGAATGGTTATTTAACTAATTTAACAAAATTACAACTAAAACATAAATATACTAGTATCTTGTTGCACAAACAACCGAAACATGTTATCTATATCACATATGTCACAAAAGCACTTAATCAATTTTTCAATTTCGAGACAGTTAGTCATCCGCTAGGAGTTTTCTAACATGATGCTTCTTCGGAAAGTTAACGCGATAAACACACGTTAACCACCTAAAATCATTCTTTAGCGAGCTATTGATATTCATTCATGTAAACCTTTAAAGATAGATTAGTCATCTGCTAGGAGTTTTCTAACCTCACTTATCAAAGAAAGCAATACCGATGGTCACAATACAGCCACGAGGATAAGCATTTAAGTAGATTATATAACAACATATTTCACCTTTACAAGTCTTAAACACAAATCTACCATGTCAGCAATTTCAGACCAAAACTACTAAACAAGGATCATAAACCGCATACAAGAACATGTAATCAACACCATATAATTCGTTAGAACCCTTACGTGCAAGAAAGTATTCCTAATCAAAATAAGATATATCTTAGATAAAACCAATACCCCTCTCGAGTCTCATGGTGTAAACAAGTTTACAAACAGGTGATTAATCAAGAAATAGTTACCATCCCACTAACCACAGATTCATTATCCAAGACAATCAAACATAATCAAGAACTCAACATCAATGAAACGTTCATTATATAATCATGAAGATTCAAGCATGAAAAAGTACTAAAATTTCATACAAACAAGATTACAACATAAAAATAATTCAAGAAACAAGTTTATTACTACTATTACATAACACTACATTAAACATAAACTAACATCAGCTCATAACTTGCAAAATGATCAGAATACATGTTCAAGAACAAGGAATCGAACCATAAACAAGCAAGGAATTGACGGGTTGGATCGGTTATGCTTCCACTCGATCTTTAAGCTTCAAATGGGTCTGATCAGGATTGCTTCAGAACACAGAAATCGCCCAGAAACATGGAGAAAAACCCAACATTTTGATCAGTAGCGAATGCTGCTATTTATAGGAAATTTTCAGTTTGGCAGGGCCATGCGACTGGTCGCACGGCCGTGCGGTCAGGTCTTGTCGGGTGACGTCATTTTCTCCGATCCTGAGTCAGCCAAGTGGACTAGTGGACAACTTGTCTAGGTCACCAGATTGGCACGGTCATGTGACTGGTAGCACGATAGTGCGAGGTCATCAAAATCGTGATCAGAAAGTATGGTTCAGGTGGTGCATGGGGGTGCGGTTGGCTTGCACGGGAGTGCGGTTCGAAGAATCAGTGGCACCATGAGTCGCACTGGCAGTGCTTCCGAGGTCGGAGGTCTCGCATGGCCGTGCGACACCTGGCAGTCATCAGATTTTTGTCCGTTTTATCAGAAACGCATCAGAATTTGCCCGTTTTCATCAGATTTGTCTTTTGTTCTTCGTTTAAGACCTGAAAATATAAAAGTACCGGCTTTGGTAGATAAACGTCATCGTTTCTGTCAAAAACACTTAAAATGGAAGTGTTTTGGGGGATAAAAACATGTATAATTTAACGTATATCAAACATCCCCACACTTGAACTTTGCTTGTCCTCAAGCAAACTTAAATAAAGCAAATGAACTATAACACACCAAAAATGGATTTGGTAATCAAACCACGTTAATAGTGACAACGGGTAAAATACCGTTAGTGGTAAAAATTAACGTGGTAAATATTAGAATTTAAATAACTAAACTTGATGTTAATTAAAAGAGGATAAATACTTTGAGAAAACAAAAGTATATAGAAGGCCCGAGTTAACGAGACTTAAAATAAAATGGGTTATGGCTTCCCGAACCCATTAAGTTAACTAGGAATGTTTAACCTAGTTAATAAGGGGAATATTACTAGAAATAGGTGGGTTATGGTCTACTTAATGACTAACCAAACTAGAGGGACGTAAGTTGCCAAAAAAGAGACTTGAATTATAAAAACTAAAAATCAAAACACAACACACACTTTGTGTGTGTGTGTGTGTGTGCGTACGCCCAAGAGCAAGAACAAGGGGTTCTAAACCCTAGTTCAACAAATTGATCAAATTGAAGCCCAAATCAAGAGCCAAATCATTGCATTAACACAAATTCGTGATCACCTTAGCATGGGGATCCCAAGGTATGCTAAATTTTGTGATTTGGTGATACTTTGAAATTTTCATCAACATTCATAAATAAAATTCTTGTATGAATGATGAATGTTATAGTGAAATTGAGATGTGTATGAATCTAGGGACAAACCCTAGATGTGAATTTGGTAAAATAATGCCATAAACTAGAAATCCAATGAATAACCTTGTAGATGATAAGTGGGTTTATGGTATTAGGATTAACACTTGAAAAGTGATGATTACTATGTGAAATTTGAAGATATGATAAAAGTTCTAGATGTTGTTCATGTATACTAGACATAGAAGCTTGATTTTGATGTTAAAGCTTTGTTAAAGTGTTAGTCAAGAACTAGACAAAAGATGTATAAAAATCTTGACCGTTAGGTGTTTGTTAAAATGCCTAAGTGAAATTGCGTGTCTACTCGGTTGTAAGTAGAACTTGATTAGATTAGATGTCCGGAAGAATGCCTAATAACATGACGAAATGGGTTTCACTTATAGATGAAAACCCGTAGATTTTGTGAAATAAAGAAATATAGTGTCTTCATTAATCGAGAGCTAGGCTAACTTAGTGTTAATAATAGCATGAACTCGAGTTAAAAGATTAGTTAGAACGGTGGCTTAAAATAACGCCTATCGGGTAATTATTGGATTGCTTAAACTAGTTGTCAAACTTGAATGTGCATTATATATGCTAATGGGCGTTTGACTTTTAGTAGTCAAACCGACCATTAATAAGATCGAATGATAATTTTGATAGAAAATACGTAAGATGGAATAGTTATGATTGACATTGACTACATTAACCATCTTATGAAATATGATGATAGTTTGAAGCCTAACAAGCTAGGTGGAAGCTTGTGGATAAAGCGGGTCAAACGGAGCAAGTACGGAAAGAAAAGCGTGGCATGGATGCAAGGTAAGTAAAGCTTACACTCTAATTATTTAATACCTAATGATTTTATAGGTTAAGAATGATAAGTCTTATTTAAATTATTATGTTCAGACATGTCAAGTGCGGTCCGGAACAAAAGACGATGGTCATAAACATGTTCAATGGATAAAAAGGAGCTAATATGGTTAAATATCCATGAAATGACTAAAAGATAACGAGTTTTTAATAATTACCTTGTATGGTAAACCAATGCAAATAATAAGGGTTAAATGATACTTTAGACACTTGTTGACAATAACTGTTAGTTTGGGGAAAGATACGTCATAGTGTGGATTATAATGGGTCAAAGGAATCAATCGACGATTTACAAGTAAAACGACTATACGGTGTAAATCGGAGTTAGTCATATGGATAAGATGGTTATAAATATCATCTCATAGGGTTTCACAGTCATTTATACCAAACGGGTCAAAAGGTGAAATTATCACCCTTTGACAATACCGACTAATGGTTTGTTGAGCTATATGATTATAGGAATAAATATCAAATGGATATTTACATCGCTATTGCTTGGCGGCTACTAAGGCAAGGTATCGAAACAGGTCAATATATTGATCCGAGCCAGGTATTGATGACTGTCGTAAGGGTCATGCAAAAACCTAATTAAACTAAGTAGATAGCGTAAGTAGGGTATCGTATCCACAGGGAGTTCGTGGTTAGTGTTTAGCTAAATTAATTAATTAACTACTACTAATCTAAAATTGGGGTTTTGATTTATTAGAAAGAAACTAAAAAACTAATTACAAGAAAAGATATCAGGTTTATAAAACGTAACTTCCTCCAAACTTCAGGTTCTAGGTTTCACAAAACTCAGTTTATTCAGTTAATTGGCCATCACATAGACATGATATTGGAAAGTTGGTTAATTTAATATGGTAATCAAAAATAGGTCTTTGTCATCAGATCTTTTATAATTCGATTAACCCTATTTACTAGCATGAGTCAACCTACTCTATGTCACTCAACAAGTTACTAGGTTTTGTCATCAACCGAACAAGTTGTAAAGCAAGAACTCAAAACACATGCAAATAGTTCAAATAAACCAACACATCAATGTATTCATACAACGTTGTCAAGGTCAAAAATACATCCAAACCTGAATATAAACTGAATAAAGTAAAAACCTAATACGAACCATCCGCCTGGAGAAAGCCACGAGAGAGCCTAGCCGCTCATGGTAGTCTTTGCCGCTTCGGTTGTCATCCCGGATTGGTTAGACTTCATAAAACAGCTTGATAGATGGAAAGAATGATAAACTGATGCTCCCCTAGGCAGCCTAGAGGCTGCTGCCTTCTTGCGTCCCTCCTCTCTTTCAATCGTATATCTCTCCTTTATATTCGTCCTCCCTCTAGTTCATATATTTTAAATATATAATAGAATAATGATTTCTTTTTCTCCAAGCATGCAAATCTGATGTATGAAAGGAATAAATATTCCTTTTACTTTTTTCGTCCAAGTTTAGTCTCTGGCGGCCCCAATAGCAATAAATTCAAACCAACTTCTTTGTATTTATTCTTGTTCTTGTGATGGCTGCCTAATCGTGGGACCACTTGTGATGATAATTTGTTGACAATAGAGCCAAAGGACTTGATTATTATCCGAACAAGCTCCGAATAATGTAAACTCTCATGATAAACATCCTTGCTTGTTTCGTGCCATCACCATGTGTTCCAACTTCACCGTTTTATGCGTTTAACCTGAGAAACCATAAAAACCAGTAGTTATCATATTCGAGACGCGTAATCATTTTAAACACAATAAGATACGTAATTTAACACACTTAACGCTTGGGTTTTGCACTCTCCATCACATCCCCACACTTGTCTTTTGCGTGCCCTCAAGCAAATCTGTTTTTCACTTTCACGTGGGTTGAACAACGAATACACTTCCCATTCCCGAGACAAAGGTTAAGGTCTATTGTCATACAAAAGTTCAAACTCTTTACAATTCGAAATATCTAATGGTAATGAGATTTCACATATACAAATGATTATCCAAGATTAACTCGCCCTTAAAACTAACAATTCATACACATCCCTCACAATGTTCTCTCCACTCGGCTTAACATTTGGCTAATATGTAATGTATTAGCATTTTAACAAATAATCGCTCAAAACCGATTAGAACACGTACCCGCATAGGCTTGCAACTTAATCATTCTCCACCAATGAACACGAATACTAAACACAAGTCATAAGGTCTTTGAAAGGGTTGTAACGGGGCTAGGGTTAAGGGTAGGAAATATGATATTTTTAAGTGGCTAAGGTGATGAAAACTTCGATTTTTATTACAACATAACTACTCCAACTTAAATAAACTACAAACATAAACTATAAGGCAATGATTTTTTTTTCACCTTTTATTCAACAACTAGAACACATATTTTTGTTCTTTTCTCAATGAATTTCTCATCTTTTTCATAACATTTTCTGATTTTTTTTTTCAAAACAAATAAATACAATTATACAACTTTGCTAAAGAATCGAATTTTCATCACACGGGTTTAAACAAAAAGGCTTATGGTTGTTGGCTAAGTGGGTTGTCAAATGAAGGTTTAGGCTCAAAGTTGGCTACTAGGGGATAATTTTTGGGTAAGGGTATAAGAATGGTGTAAAAAGGAAAAGGTTCACCTAATGCCTTAATCATTCTCGTGCTTGTATTCGGTCTATGGTCTCAAACGTATCAAAAGATGCAAGTTCTACAATACATGACTAATGGTCCACTCAAACAAAGAAATATGTGTATATATGATGTATGAAAGTGGCCCAAAATCTTACTTATAAGGGTATGATATGTGATATGCACCAAAAGCTAGTTCCTTAGGAGATTTATTCCCAAATAACCACCCGTTAGATACCCGTCATGCAATTAGTTTGAACTTAACTATGACAAAAGACCAAATGGATTGTGTCATCCCTCGTTGACCTAACTATTTGTGTTTTTAAGATTGCTTTTGAAACAAGTAACTTTTGAAAAATTTTTGAATTTTTTCCCCCATCCCCACACTTGAGGTAAACATTGTCCTCAATGTGTAGTATTTAAATGAACGGGTAAAAATCTAAAATTTTTACTACTCCCCCATCCCCACACTTGAGGTAAACATTGTCCTCAATGTGTAAGAACTAGAGTTTTAAAAATGCATAAGGGATGTGACACGGCTAACCCCCCCAAAAAATTCCACCCCGGAAACTAAAATATAAAATACAATCCACTTATTACTAAACTAATAATCAAGGTAAAATGGAAACGCATGCACCTGATTTTTTTTCCGCTTGATGCCCATATCTTATATGCCATTATCTTCTTCTCTTCATAAAAACGGTTGTCTCGCGAACATTATGTACCTACAAATTCTAACCTTTGTGTAGAAGCATGCTTCTCACAACCACCAAAATTTGTTAGTTACCTAGTTCTACCATTTTTATGAAAATATTACCAAGCAATGTGTTATTTTACCTTTATTTTTGTGAGAATATAATAAGTTACAACAATAACAATCCTAACTCACTTTCGTAGGAATCACGGTGGCATTTAGCATATGCACGCAAGCCCTTTAAACCTCCCCATAGCTCGGGAGGACGAGTAGGACTCGTGAGGGTTATATAGGGAACACACCCACAACGTTCATTTAACTACTAAAAGGTCTCCCGATAGCCCTTTTTATTTATTTATTTACTTATTTTTTTATTAAAGTTAAAGTTATTATTATTTTATTATTATTATTATTTAAAGTTAAAGTTAAAGTTATTATTATTTTATTATTATTATTATTTAAAGTAAAAGTATTATTATTTTATTATTACTATTATTTTTTTTCTTGTCGATAGATTTGATTTTTTTTTTTTGAGACAAATAAACAATATAACACTAAGCGCACTAGCTCCCCGGCAACGGCGCCATTTTGATGACTGTCGTAAGGGTCATGCAAAAACCTAATTAAACTAAGTAGATAGCGTAAGTAGGGTATCGTATCCACAGGGAGTTCGTGGTTAGTGTTTAGCTAAATTAATTAATTAACTACTACTAATCTAAAATTGGGGTTTTGATTTATTAGAAAGAAACTAAAAAACTAATTACAAGAAAAGATATCAGATTTATAAAACGTAACTTCCTCCAAACTTCAGGTTCTAGGTTTCACAAAACTCAGTTTATTCAGTTAATTGGCCATCACATAGACATGATATTGGAAAGTTGGTTAATTTAATATGGTAATAAAAAATAGGTCTTTGTCATCAGATCTTTTATAATTCGATTAACCCTATTTACTAGCATGAGTCAACCTACTCTATGTCACTCAACAAGTTACTAGGTTTTGTCATCAACCGAACAAGTTGTAAAGCAAGAACTCAAAACACATGCAAATAGTTCAAATAAACCAACACATCAATGTATTCATACAACGTTGTCAAGGTCAAAAATACATCCAAACCTGAATATAAACTGAATAAAGTAAAAACCTAATACGAACCATCCGCCTGGAGAAAGCCACGAGAGAGCCTAGCCGCTCATGGTAGTCTTTGCCGCTTCGGTTGTCATCCCGGATTGGTTAGACTTCATAAAACAGCTTGATAGATGGAAAGAATGATAAACTGATGCTCCCCTAGGCAGCCTAGAGGCTGCTGCCTTCTTGCGTCCCTCCTCTCTTTCAATCGTATATCTCTCCTTTATATTCGTCCTCCCTCTAGTTCATATATTTTAAATATATAATAGAATAATGATTTCTTTTTCTCCAAGCATGCAAATCTGATGTATGAAAGGAATAAATATTCCTTTTACTTTTTTCGTCCAAGTTTAGTCTCTGGCGGCCCCAATAGCAATAAATTCAAACCAACTTCTTTGTATTTATTCTTGTTCTTGTGATGGCTGCCTAATCGTGGGACCACTTGTGATGATAATTTGTTGACAATAGAGCCAAAGGACTTGATTATTATCCGAACAAGCTCCGAATAATGTAAACTCTCATGATAAACATCCTTGCTTGTTTCGTGCCATCACCATGTGTTCCAACTTCACCGTTTTATGCGTTTAACCTGAGAAACCATAAAAACCAGTAGTTATCATATTCGAGACGCGTAATCATTTTAAACACAATAAGATACGTAATTTAACACACTTAACGCTTGGGTTTTGCACTCTCCATCAGGTATGTATAATGATCCAACTCACCATGTAGAACATGAGATTCTATAAGAGTTAGACAAGGTCAAAATATAGATATTCGGTTATCCTTTAGGTAAACCGAATAAATTGAGTTATGTTTATGGTGTTTTAGAAGCACATGGGTTTATAAACAAGATTATAGTTAAAAGGTCGGATTTTGGGTCAAACAAGTATTTAAAAGTCCCTTTGTAGTAAAAGAAGGATGAAAATTGACTAAATTGCCCTTGTAAGCTAATTCGAATGAACGACCCTTAAAGGTGGTCCGGAAACGAGTTTTATGATTAAATAAATGCTTAGAATAAGATTAGATAGTGAAAGATGTAAATTCTTGGGCCGAATGACTTTATACGAGTCTTTGTCATAAAATGATAATCCGAGGGGTAAAACTCAGAATATATAGATATCCACATTAAATCCAACACACATATTGTTGTGGTGGAAGATTACTTGATAAGAAATGTTGGAATAAGATGCTAGAAATGTATGAAAGCGATTTCAAGTTCTAAAGTGCTTAAATACCCTTAACGGGTCAAAATAAGCGTACGAGCGAAAACAGGTTTAAATTGTGTAAGAAACCTGTGATTAGAACCTAACATGGTAGATAACATTAATTTGAAGAGGTGCACATGAAATAAGGATCAAACCAATATGTTTGTTTGATAAAATGCATAAACGGGTTAAAATTCGATAAAAAGGTAATGAATCGAAGGGTTAGAAATCTCAAAATTTATTATTTCTGATGTTGGATTTTAACTCGACAAGATGGAGAATTAAATTACGGACGCGTAGGAAAAAGAATCGGGTAAAACGGATAAAAGAAGAGAGAGTTATGCTCGTTTCCGTGAAATCGGGTGATGCTGGTAATATGCAGCAACTGCTGAAAACTTTCTGCTCATTTAAGGGTGTCGCGCCACGCGACGGGGGAGGCCTCAAGCCGTCGCGCGACGCCACCAAGTGCCAGATACGCAAAAAATTGTTATTTAAACGTTTATGCATTGCTAACCCATTGAAATGCGTTTTTAAGCTACATATGACAAATCTAACTCATGTTTTATGAGTTGTAGGTATGTTTCTAGTACCGGAAGACGATCAAGCTCAATGAAGAACCGAACACGATCAATAAACAAGCTTCCGCACGACGTCTCGTTATTACTTTTATATGACGAACTTAATTACATTACGTTGTAAACTTTTAAATTGTAAAAAGTTTTAGTAGAACCGTATTTCCGATGTATATGTAAACTTAATTACATGATCCTTTTCGTAAACTATACGTTAAACAAAGATAAATAGAATGGGTGTTACAAGTTGGTAATCAAAGCTCAAGGTTAAAAGAATAAAGTGTTCGGTTCGAGGCTTGACCGCAAATCCGGTAAGTACATGTATGTTAATAGTTTAGCATGCTAAAGTGTTGTAAATAACACATAGGGCTATCGTGTGATACACGTTACCCCAATTAAAATGATTGATATAGTTGATGAAAATACGCGCGTTGACGCGTATAGTAGAAAAAGCCTTGTATTATAATACGGGTGATTATTGAAGTTGACATTACTAACTTTTGTGAATGTTTTAATTGAAGGACACTCGCGTTTGAAGATGACGAGAGTTGAACGAATTTTGGATATGATGATGGAACGGTCTGAGGTATGACAAGAAGAGCATACTCATCAAGGACCTAAATCGCGTAACGATCGCAAATAAGTAATGGAAAGGAAAGCCCGTTAGGGCAAGTAATTACCAGGTGCACGTTTAAATTAATTGCATAAATAGCAATATGCAACAAATACGTAGAGATTGAAAGTTGCATATGTAGATTTATAACTTGGAAAAACCCGAATAGAAAACCTATCCGGGATATTGTTTCCAAGAGAGACAAATAGAGGCATTACTTACATGGGGCGTAATGTGTAAATTATAAAAAGGTCATGTATACCAGGTATTAATCACTTACTCTGGCCAAGTAAGTGGTAAGCACGTGGTATCATGAACTTTTTATGATGGACATGCTTACATCCAATGTAGTAAGGACGGGGTGAGCGGGACAAATCAAAAAGTACCCAAATGAATCAGATAAGCAAAATATTTGATAATAATGTAAACGCACAGCCTAGTGACGGAAGCGTATTATATTAGGATAATGAGCCCGAGTGAAGGGACAAAGAAACATGTAAAACGATTAAAGTACGCACTGGGAGGGGGTGTACTTACACTCGATCCCGGAAAATGCAAATATGCCTCTTAATGAGCCGTTTTTTTGTAAAACGTCAAACTTGAGGACAAAGTCGGAATATAAAAATGAAGCGAGGTCTTAATGCATACCGGGAGGGTTGCAATAACAACGACTTCGGTAGAACACCCGATTGATGGGTAAGAATTAAACACATGCGTAGACCGAGAAACGGGAACTCGGATAGAAGGTTAAAATACTCAGGTTTTGAGTCATAACTAAAAGACGACTAGATAATGTAAATAGAAATTTTGAATAAATTATGTTCAACTATTCTAAAGTTGAACGGGTTGAATATAATATCATGCCGGACGGCATGAGTAAACGCAAGCGGGATAATGGTAGCGTTAAAGGCAAAAGAATAATGATCCCGGTAATGGGACATAATCAAATACGAATGTATGTAAACTGGATAATGGTGAGCATAAGATAAACCGACGCATAAATGACGTGAGAAGTCATAAAGTCGGAAAATTTGTTCGAAAGGAAACGAATGTAGCCTTAGACTACTGTCAAGGTCAAAGAAAATACCAAGGCGAAAATAAATGATTTTAAACGAAAACAAGATGCCTTGACACCAAACATGTATTTTAAGAATGACATGAGTAAGGTATGATCTACGGGATCAACCTAACCTTTGGGGTTATAAACAATGGAAAGGTCTACGAGACTAAAACGACCCACGGGTCATGACTAGAAAGAAATAGATTATAAGGACCTCGCCTTAAAGAGGTGAAAGTCTAATAAAATAGCCAATAAGGCTAAGTGATAAAACCTACGGGTTAATTAGACAAAGCGAGGGAATAAGTTGAGAATCCTCGCATAAAACAAAGACTGCAAAAGAATAAATTTTGGACTGTCAATATCCCGGTATGGATAATTGACAAAAGTTAAAGAGAAGATGCTAAACTAAAACTTCGGTTTTGGTAAGAAACGAAGTTTTTACAAATATGAATTTTGATAGACATATATATAGTAAGCATGAAAGACATAAGTCTTGACACTGATAGTTGCAAGATGATATATTCGAAAAGTGATATTTTTGAAAATAAAAGTTGATATAAAATTTGGCATGACGTGACAGGATCATGGTCAAAAAGTGCAATGTGAGGTGTAATCACGTTATTTCAAGTTGCATTATGTCATATAAGATACATAGATGATTAATAACCAAAAAGATATTACCATACTTTTATGGTAATACTAACAATTGGTTAAAATATGAGCAATGCTCAATTGATTATCGAGAGCAAATGCATGGAGTTAAATTCGATAAATTATGTGAGAAAAGGTTTCGAGGACGAAACCTCTTTAAGGGGGGTAGACTTGTAACACCCCAAAAATAGGTTTTGGTAATCAAACCACGTTAATAGTGACAACGGGTAAAATACCGTTAGTGGTAAAAATTAACGTGGTAAATATTAGAATTTAAATAAATAAACTTGATGTTAATTAAAAGAGGATAAATACTTTGAGAAAACAAAAGTATATAGAAGGCCTGAGTTAACGGGACTTAAAATAAAACGGGTTTTGGCTTCCCGAACCCATAAAGTTAACTAGGAATGTTTAACCTGGTTAATAAGGGGAATATTACTAGAAATAGGTGGGTTATGGTCTACTTAATGACTAACCAAACTAGAGGGACCTAAGTTGCCAAAAAAGAGACTTGAATTATAAAAACTAAAAATCAAAACACAACACACACTTTGTGTGTGTGTGTGTGCGTACGCCCAGGAGCAAGAACAAGGGGTTCTAAACCCTAGTTCAACAAATTGATCAAATTGAAGCCCAAATCAAGAGCCAAATCAATGCTGAACACAAATTCGTGATCACCTTAGCAAGGGGATCGCAAGGTATGTTAAATTTTGTGATTTGGTGATACTTTGAAATTTTGATCAACATTCATAAATAAATTCTTGTATGAATGATGAATGTTATAGTGAAATTGAGATGTGTATGAATCTAGGGACAAACCCTAGATGTGAATTTGGTAAAATAATGCCATAAACTAGAAATCCAATGAATAACCTTGTAGATGATAAGTGGGTTTATGGTATTAGGATTAACACTTGAAAAGTGATGATTACTATGTGAAATTTGAAGATATGATAAAAGTTCTAGATGTTGTTCATGTATACTAGACATAGAAGCTTGATTTTGATGTTAAAGCTTTGTTAAAGTGTTAGTCAAGAACTAGACAAAAGATGTATAAAAATCTTGACCGTTAGGTGTTTGTTAAAATGCCTAAGTGAAATTGCGTGTCTACTCGGTTGTAAATAGAACTTGATTAGATTAGATGTCCGAAAGAATGCCTAATAACATGACGAAACGGGTTTCACTTATAGATGAAAACCCGTAGATTTTGTGAAATAAAGAAATATGGTGTCTTCAATAATCGAGAGCTAGGCTAACTTAGTGTTAATAATAGCATGAACTCGAGTTAAAAGATTAGTTAGAACGGTGGATTAAAATAACGCCTACCGGGTAATTATTGGAATGCTTAAACAAGTTGTCGAACTTGAATGTGCATTATATACGCTAATGGGCGTTTGACTTTTAGTAGTCAAACCGACCATTAATAAGATCGAATGATAATTTTGATAGAAAATACGTAAGATGGAATAGTTATGATTGACAATGACTAAATTAACCATCTTATCAAATATGATGATAGTTTGACGCCTAACAAGGTAGGTGGAAGCTTGTGGATAAAGCGGGTCAAACGGAGCAAGTACGGAAAGAAAAGCGTGGCATGGATGCAAGGTAAGTAAAGCTTACACTCTAATTATTTAATACCGAATGATTTTATAGGTTAAGAATGATAAGTCTTATTTAAATTATGATGTTCCGACACGTCAAGTGCGGTCCGGAACAAAAGACGATGGTCATAAACATGTTGAATGGATAAAAAGGAGCTAATATAGTTAAATAGCCATGAAATGACTAAAAGATAACGAGTTTTTAATAATTACCTTGTATGGTAAACCAATGCAAATAATAAGGGTTAAATGATACTTTAGACACTTGTTGACAATAACCGTTAGTTTGGGGAAAGATACGTCATAGTGTGGATTATAATGGGTCAAAGGAATCAATCGACGATTTACAAGTAAAACGACTATACGGTGTAAACCGGAGTTAGTCATATGGATAAGATGGAATTAAATATCATCTCATAGGGTTTCACGGTCATTTAGACCAAACGGGTCAAAAGGTGAAATTATCACCCTTTGACAATACCGACTAATGGTTTGTTGAGCTATATGATTATAGGAATAAATATCAAATGGATATTTACATCGCTATTGCTTGGTGGCTACTAAGGCAAGGTATCGAAACAGGTCAATATATCGATCCGAGCCAGGTATGTATAATGATCCAACTCACCATGTAGAACATGAGATTCTATAAGAGTTAGACAAGGTTAAA
>JARYGA010033606.1:0-44741 GCA_030545235.1 Helianthus tuberosus
GGCGAAGGTGAACCAGTCCCCATCAAAAATCAGTTTGTAAAACATACAAAACAGGGGAACTGATGGCGCACCAGAAACAGCCGCACAAGATAACTCAAAATGTACCACCCTCATAAACCCTAGAGGGTGCAACTGGGAGAAATGAACCCCAAAATGGCGTAGCAAAGCTATCTTAAAGGGAGAAAGAGGATACCGAACTCCACAGGAGGAAAACGCCAAAGTATAGAGAACGATCCGATCCGATGTGCACTCGGCCGATTCATCAGGGCCTGGTAATGTAGGAGAAAAACGCTTGGGTATCTTGTTGGTATCGACGAAGGACTCCAAATCCTTCGCTGTCAGAACAGAACGGATCATCGAGCGACCGGTACGGCTCATGATCAGAAAAGAAAACAGTGATCGGAAGAATGCAAGAGAAGAAAGAGAAAGGGGAAGTTGTAATGGAAGTTGAAGGAAAATTCGAAAGGCAAAGGGGGTATTTAAAGAAAATAACTGACAAGTGAAAACTGTCACATCACCCTCATATCAAGTTAAAACCACCCTGCACGTGTTCCAACAAGATTAAACCCCCACCGTCGATTATGAGCGATTAATGACCCTCGAGAAGAAAAAAAGAAGCACATGATAACTAGCTGAGGGTGGGCCTGCACTCCTAGCCCAAGCTGACCATCCATGTTGACAATTATGACTCAGCCCTGGATTACGAGATTTGAATCTCATAACCAGGGACTAAAGATGACTTGACGACGGGCCAATGGATTGCTCCATTTTATCCGTCTTTGGGCTGTTACCATGCGGGCCCAACAGATATGGCCCAAAAGCGGTTTACCTTGCCCACTAAGGTTTCCCTTATGTTAAAATGAGCGGGAAGAAAGAGATCAGAGAATACAGACAGCATTTAATGCATGACATGAAGAGGATATATGGCTGGCATTGTACTTCTTCGCCGGAAACATTAAATGAGAGGGAAATCTTACCGTTAGGGGCCAGACACGCGTCTGAGCCCCCCGAAGACTAACAGAACCCGTTGGATCACCTCGTTATGATCCCACATGAGAGATAAGGTCTCTCAATTATATAAGGAAGGAAAGAGAACAGTCAAAAGGCGAATTCAAGGTATCACACTAGTTACTCTCTCATTTATTCCGACCAATATTCTCTACATTCAATACACACACATTAATTAGATTCACACCACAGAGAAATATTCCGGTGATCATACTCATCGGAATAAACTTCTCATACTCTCCGGCAAGCTTACTTATCCTCACGCCGGAGCTTGGTCACGGATCCCCCTCCCGGGGCCCTCCGTGACGAGGCTAACGGTTTATTCTTTTGTAACAACGGAAGCTGAGATATTCCAACGTCAGCGAAGACCCTTTGAACGTCATCAGGGATTTGGGTATTCGACAATAATGATAATCCTTAAGTTGATGCTTAAAACTTTAACCACTATTCGGTCGAGTTGCTGGTTTTCGGTGGTGGCAAACGACTAACAAAGAAGATGAAAAAGGAGACGAGAGAGCATAAATGGAAGAGCTTAACGAAGAAGATTAAGAGGGAGATTTGTTGCAGGGGATTAATGGCAGTGGTGTGCTGGCGAGAACGAATTTGCCGGCGACGATTCGTGGTGGTGATGAACGATTTGGAAGGGGGCTACCAGAATTTTAGGGATCTGGGAGGAGGTTGTGTTTTTTTTTTTTTAATTTAATATAATTTTAATTTATTAGAAAAGAGGTGTGGCATATGTGTTTCTTAATTTTATTAACTTTTTATATTATATCACCAAGGGTAATTTAGTCATTTCAGATAGACTTAACCATAAAAACTAACCTCCATCCACTCCAGGGACTATCCGAGTAACAAACCGTCAAACCACATGGAGCACGGGTGTAATTTCCAAAAGTTGGGGACTAAGGGTGAAATTTTACCAAACCACGGGACTATCCGTGCATTTTACTCTTAAAATTTGGTTGAAACCACAAGGACCAACGATCAAATTTTTTCTTTAAACAATCAAAGCTTTAAATAAAACGACAAAATCATTAACTAGAATTCTAAAACAAAAAAAAAAAACATCTAAAAACATCAAAAAAACATAAAAAAAAAAAAACCAAATCCTTATACATCTATATTTCTCCTAATCATCACAAAAAACAACAAAAAAACAATCAATGAAGTAACCATACCCATTCTATATGAGAATTCCGGCGAAATATGGGTCGGTTCCGGTAAGAATTTTGGCCTTTCCGGAAAAAAAAACGGGTCGGTCGAGCGCAGTGCGTCGCTAGTGATTTTGTGGGGCGAGAGATTAGGAAAATGGAATTGGAATAGTTAGATGGGTTTGTGTTATTTTATTTAGTTCAAATTTGTTTGGGTTGGGTTTGGGTTAATAAAAATGGATTGAAATTGGCTTTGATAGCTTAATTGGTTTAAGTGAATAAATGGTTAAAGAGTAATTACATAAATTGTGTACAGGGGGTACCCACCTATTGTCCAAGGTGGGCGAGCGCAACCCTTCAAAAAAAAATTTAGTGCTACATTCCCAGTAAAATCCCGACCGCACCCCTTAAAAATTTTCGTCCGCACCCCATAGAAATTTTCGACCGCCCCCGTTATAAAAAAATCATATTAATTTATAAAAAAAAATATGTAAACAATGATTTTTTTTTTTAAAATACAACCTAATTAACTTTCACTAAACCAAATTAACTTTCTCTTAACCTTTAGCCCAATAAACACTCCATAACCAAGCCAAAACCAATTTAATAATCTAATTTGAACTAAAATATAATAATCCAACCCACCACCCTTTCCCCCTCTCTTGTCCCGCTCTTTATTTTGTGATCCCAAACCCACGACACCAACAACAGCGCACAAGTCTTCATCAGGCAGCAGCAGCAGCGGATTTCGCCGGAGAATAGTAAACTACGGCCACAAAACCAATGAAAACAACATCTTCATCACTCTTTCTGGGTATGGTTCGATTATTTTGTTGTTTTCTTGTTTTATTTGGATATTTAGGAGAAATAAAATTGTTAAAATAGTTTGAAATTTTACTTGTCTTTTGAAACTTTAGTTGGCATTTTGTTGTTTTAGTTAAAGTTTTAGTGTGTTTAAATGGTTAGTTACAACAAATCAACAATTGAAATTTTAGTTGTCTTTTGAAACTTTAGTTGGCTAATTTTGTTGTTTTAGTTAAAGTTTAGTGTGTTAAAATGGTTAGTCAACAAATCAACAATTAAAACTAGGGCTTGATTTTAAAGTTGAAAATTATGAAGTTGGTGATGATTGTTTAACTGTTTAGTGTTCAAAATTAGTTGTATATGTTATATAGAGAAAGACTTGCTTAGAAAAGTAACTCTATATGATGTTTTGGATAAATTTCAAAAAATGAAAACCCGTAGGGTGACATTTTAAATATGTTTGTAATGACGTTTAACGTGTTTTTGATTATTATATAAATTTTAGCTTAATGTTCTTTTGTTTTACATGACCCAACCCGATACAACCCGATATGAACCGAGTTTTTTTATATACCTAGGAACCTAAAATCTTTAAAAATATTTCGCACTCCCGTAAAAATAGTCTTGCGTCCGCCACTGATTGTGTTATATATTTATATATTAATAAAAATTAGTGTCCACAAATTCTTTTTTTTTTTTATAAATTCATAATATTTTCTAAGTGAGGCGATTGAAAATTTCCAAGTGATGTGGTTGAAAATTTCCGAAGGGTGCGATCTAGATTTTCGGTGGAAAATAAAATAAATTTTTTTTCAAAGGGTGCGTCCACCTACCAACGGTGACGATGGGTCTGTTCGTGCATACTTTTTTTTCATACGATATAAATAAGCACATAGCTAAATTTAGTTATTTGTTATTAAAATAACTTATTAAACAAGTTATATAAACCTTTTTTCATACAACATAAATCGGTGCAAAGGCAAATTTATCTGTTATTTGAATATCTTATTAAACAAATTATAACATAGTGTTATCGTTATAAGACACAATAAGCAATTTTAGCTATTTTTATTTGATATTATTATGATCTATTCAGCACATTGGATACAAAAAAACAAAAACAAAAAAAAAAAAAAACAAAAAAAAATCAAATTTTAATAGTTATATCAGACCTTTGTATACGAAATATTGATTACCTTTGTATACGAAATATTGATTAGAGAGATAAGGTGTGTTTTGTATCGAACAAGTCAAGTAGAAACCATTTGTATATATAGTGTCTTAACAGAAGAGAGGGTGAGTCTATTACCCCAGCTCAGTTGGTTGGTTGGTTGGCCGGTTGTCTCCATTGGAGGCGCCGGTTCGATCCCCGGCTGGTGCTGGGTATTGGACATCTCGGTGAGTGCTTGGCAGTTGGCCCGGGGTTTTACCCGGGTTCGAGTCCGAGGAGGGATGCAGTTTTACCTATTCCACGGGGTTTCCGCGCATCAGGGGTGTGCTACGCTTTCTAGCGGTCGTCGAGTAGTCGGCCTTTAGACATAGCTCCGAAAGGGTGGGTTTACACGTGGAAAGCAGTTAGCCGTTCAAAAAAAAAAAAAAAAAATAGAAGAGAGGGTGAAAGTGGGGTAGTCCAGTAGACACATTTTATCATTTTCAACTTAGGCTATGCGGTATGGTAGAGGGTCATGCCTTGGAGGATGATCCGCCACGTAGGCGCCACATCATAGTCCTTGGAGGATGCCCCTCCAAGGTAGAAACACTGGAAATGGAGGATGATCCTGCCCCCACCATCTTATTTTTTTTTAAATTTATCTACTTTTTTAACATTTATTAAATAAGATGTAAAAATAAAATCATAAATATTAAAAACCAAACATTACATAATATTATAAACAAGGTACGAGATCAGGAGAGAACTGTGAGAACGGATCCTGACCCAACACGTGGCAGGGGGCGCTAATTGTTATGCGGGGGTACGATTGCTATTGTCCACTTCCCGTTAAACAATGGCGTTATGATTCCGTTGCCAAAAAAATATATATATCAATGGCGTTTTTATCTTTATGCTAGTTTTACATGGTGTTTTTTTTTAAAGTATTTTTTTACGAATGGCGTTTATGATTTAATGGCGTTTTCATCTTTATGCTAGTTTTAAATGCCCTTTTTTTAAAAAAGTTTTTATTTTACGAATGGCGTTTATGTTTTAATGGCGTTTTCATCTTTATGCTAGTTTTACATGGTGTTTTTTTTAAAAAGTATTTTTTTACGAATGACGTTTATGTTTTAATGGCGTTCTATTGATATCCAACAAATATGGCGTTTTTGTGTTCTCTACTTGTTTTAATTTAGTTTTTTTAACCCCTTTTTTTAATGTTGTTTATGTTTTAAATGGTTACTATTTGTTAATTAATCTAATCATGGCGTTTTCATTGATTTTGCACAAAAATGATAGAAAATCACACAACCAAACATGTAGATGTAATAATATAAAGAGTAAAACACAATAGTCAACATTAAAATTTTACAATCCATGGCGTTTAAGCTAATCTACAAAATCTTTCATCCTTTGTGCTATTCTCTTGTCTGCTGTGTCAAACATTTCACGTATTTTTTTGTCCCCCTAAAGCCAAGAATGTTGTTACACATTTTTTCAATAGTTTTCTGTTTTCATTTTCGCTATGAAGCAGGATTTTTCCAATATATTTTACCCTTAGTTCATTTAGCTGTTTTTGCTAGAGTTGATTTGGGGCATCTTCTTTTGCCAAACCACTTCTCCAACCAGCTATATCCCCCATGTATGTTTCCATATGCCTTATTGCGAAAATCCCACAGTCGAGCATGTTAGACGTTGTCCTCCAATCCATCTGTTGTCTGACAATCTTCGCCTTGCTCATGATCTTATGCTTTGGGTGTTTTCTAATACGTAAGTAGTTTGCAAAAGCACTGTGCTGCAGTTTCACATTTTTTCGCATATATTAGTTTGGCATTTTGTCAACATAGTTCATATATACAAAGTTTTTAAGATACTTACCAACTTTCCCACCCATCCAGCATACTTGTCTTTGATGCTGAGATCATCCTCTACAGCGCTGTTATCCAATACATCAACTCTTTCGTGTTTTGTGTTGAAACAGACAACATATAAATGTCTTGCCCATATCATTGGCACGAAGACCAGTTCTAATCATTGATGGTTTTATTTTTCTGGTCTCCTTTGAAACGTGTATTTTTCAGAACAGTTTCCATGTTTCTGTTGAATTCTTTGTATCGATAAGTTACTTTTGTCGTTTCATACGCCGGGGGATTCTGTAATATTGAGTACCACATTTTTAAACAACAAAACAATGTCCTATTATAATTTCATTAATTAAATATAGCAAAAGAGTTACCAGCAGTAATTCTGAGCAGAATAACCTTGAGGGTGATTCTGCAGCCTTGTATCTTTCTTCATAGTTCAGGATATGTGCCCAACATAGAATAATTGAGACGTGTGTTTGAAATCCTGGTTTCATGCTCTCACAAATCACCCTCATGAGAAACTTTTCTCCCATCTTGAACACCTCAGTCCTAAAAAAACATCATTTGACATTTTAGTTATACAAATTCATTCTATTATAATACATGGCGTTTTGATCGTTTTATATGCATATTTCAGGTAAACGTTATGAATGGAAAGTTTGCCGTTTTATTTTTAGAGAAGTGTACGTAATCGTAATCGTCGTATCTAGGGGTGTACACAAGCCCAGTGGCTCGAGAGCTACTCGTGATCGGCTCGGTTAAAAGCTCGAACGAGCCGAGCCTTACCGAGCCCGAGCCCGAGCTCGAGCCTGAAATAGAGCTCGTTTTGTTATCGAGCCCGAGCTCGACCCTGAAATACAAAGCTTGTTTAGGCTCGCGAGCCTAAACGAGCCCATACAAATTTTTAATGTTTTTTATATATAATATATTAATAATGATGATAACATTGATGAGTCGAGCTCGAGCCGAGCTTTGGCTCGTTTAAGCGATGTAGAAGTGAGCTCGAGCCGAGCTTTTAGCTCGTTTAAGGTTTTTCTCAAAATAGTTCTATTCGAGTCGAGCCGAGCTCGAGCTTTGGGTTTTACTCGCGAGCTCGAGCTCGGCTCGTTAGATTTTTATGAAGCTCGTTTGAGGTGTCAAAAACCAAACTACAAGGGTTATTTACATAATTTAAACCATTTGGTTATAAACCTAACTAGATATGAAGGCACACTTATTTTATAAGTTAACAAAAAGAACTACACTAGTTAAATAACAAGAAAAGCGAAATTCGAGCTAAAAGTGGAAATTACCAAACTGTAAGGGCTAAAAATGTAAATTAGCCAAACTTAATATTTTTTTCAGCAAGTATTTTGTAGTAATGAGTTTATTTGTCAAGTGGTATGTTAATGTGAGCTAAATATGAAGGTAATGGGGGTTTTAACAAAAAAAAAATAGGGTTAAAACTCAAACTAGAGGGACTTAAATCGTTTGCAAATATGTGCTTGGAATGTACGGACCAACTTGATTATGGATAGTATGATTACATATTGAGTATCAAGCTACAGGTTTCGTGAGGAGACTAAGGACGGATTTTGGATATAAAAGTTTTATCAAATGTGGTAAGGAATAATTGTATGATTTTGAAGGTCACTTGCTATAAGAGATAAAGGTTAGGTGTATATTTCCTTGATTATAGTGGGATACATGTGATATACCATTCACTTAGATTTGCTAATGATGTGTTGTATGTGTTCTCATGTATAGGGGTATTGAAGCTAAAATTTATGACATTGAAGATCGAGTTTGAAGTTTGGATTGTACGAGTTGGGCAAGGATTAGTTGGTTCATAAGTAGATTGTGAACACTCTTCAAGGAAGGATTGTAACACCTAGTTAATAGTCTTAAAGAAATACAATTGGAAATTGATATTAAGTGTACATTGTTAAATGATTTTTTTTGGGACCAATTTCCGCTGCTAAATAAATATAGAAATCTTGTTTTCAAACTAGGGTGTTACAAGTTGTTTCAGAGCCTTGGTTTAAGGGATCCAAGTACAAATAGAAACATACTTGAACTTAAACCAGTGTGCTCTTGGTATGAGAAAAATGTCCAAGACTTGATCAAGACCCAGAAGATAGTTAATGATGGAGAAGGTTACCTTTATTGATCTTATTGACAATGTTGTTTTTGTAGGGAACACGAGAATGTAGAACCACATTGTATGAGTGGTGTAGCATGGGTATGAAAACATGACGAAACACTTAAAGGTATGTTGTGGACTATGAATTGGATGGATATGCTACATGTTTTCTTTGATATTATTCTTTAGTAAACTTTCAAGTCAATGCAAATACATTGCCCATGTGGGAATGAAATGATGAAACACGAACAAAAATTTGTTACCAATGATGTGAAGTGGGTAATTGTAAAGGGAAACATGTACATAATTATGTGAACTAATACATTTGGCCGATGTATTAGCGCACATATGGTGCTAATAAAACTTTACAACCACCACCTTCATATCAAAGGTAATGGAAAATAGGTAAGTGTGGGAAGTGGGTATGAGACACCTTCTTAAAATTTAGAAGGTAATTATTAGATTAATCAAGAATGTGTCAAGAGTATATAAGATGTATGAAAATATGGATCAAACATGTATGAAAGAAAGGTTTGAGTCCATAGGTAAGTTTGGATCAAACATGTATGAAAGAAAGGTTTGAGTCCATATGTAAGTATGGATCAAACATGTATGACAGAAAGGTTTGATCCATGTGTAACTATGGATCAAACATGTATGAAAAAGAAAATGAGTCCATAGGTAAGTATGGATCAAACATGTATGACAGAAAGGTTTGATCCATATGTAACTATGGATCAAACATGTATGAAAAAGAAAATGAGTCCATAGGTAAGTATAGATCAAACACGTATGAGGACATGTTCCATGAATAAGTATGAATCGAACGTGAATGAAGAATGGAGGATGTTTCCCTCCCTAACTAAGTTGGATACTAACGTTATAAGCAAGTGGTGTTTATTGCTTAGTCAGGGCACTCATGTCATATAACGAATGAAATGATTATATATTATATATGTAGGAACTGGTAGAGATAGATAGTGGTTAAATGTAGAAAATGATTGTGGAAGTCAAGTTTAAAAATATATTGACAGTTGACTTAATGAAAAGTCAACCATGTTGAATTGGTATGTGTACTCCAAGGTGTTAATAAGTTGGAGTGAAATGTTCAATGCATGAAGTAAATACGTTTAATTAGAGAGTGTTTGTGTGCCAAGTATGTATCTTGAAGGATTGATGTATTGAATGTAAATATATGATTGTGCATGCTAAGAAGTGACCATTGAAAGTCGAAATGACAAATGGTTTGAATGTGATTGATAATATGCATGAATATGTATGTTAATAATGTTGTGGATACGATGACATGAAAGGATAGGTTCATGTCAAGAGGGACTCAAGCATGGAATGGATAACGGGTAAGGATGAGTCAAGGAACAATCAAGAACATGGTGGATTCGAGGTAAGTGACTCTTGAACTAAACCCTCGAGTGTGTAACTTTGAGTTCGTACTTAAACATAAAAAATGTAGAATGGATGGGTAATTCATGGTATGACAAAGTCATGGATTATGGTGAACTAGTCAAGCATAGATTAACTATGCTTGTCTCAAAGTAGTTGAAATAAACATGTTAATAACCCAAGAATGACACTATGAAATGATTAATGTGGAAGTCGGATTAGATGTATAATAATGGATATGGTGGAATGGTAATGGGTCCTTGAAAAGCCCCACAAAGCCTTAAATTTTAACATTTGGGATTCAGGGTAATCGGAAACGAGACCTAGGAACGAATCCATCAGCGAAAACATAGAAAATCTATAGATGAAGGCGTAACTTGTGGCCCTACCAACAATGTTTAGCTTCTGATTCACGTTGCAACTTGCACTCCTGGGCACTTGCAGTGTGCGCAACTTGCGCCAGGGAGGGCACAACTTGTGCTCCAACCTATGCTTTTCCCCCTTTTTCGTTGCTTGCATTTGTGGTTATCCCATGTATGTTCTACCCTGTATCCCTGATACCATCCTTTAAACTCTTAAAAGGCTTTCTAAACATGGAACGAACACGAAATTGCAAGTATGATATAAACACAAATGTTAACAAGTAATGCATGAACTTGTAGTCCTTTAAAGGATTCGTATCTTGTTACGTATAAAATGAATGGAATGCAATGAATTGCAATGTAGAATTTGAATGATATTCTAAAGATATGTATGAATTGCAAAATGTGATATCTAACAAAATTTGTTTCAGAATTCGATGGCGAACTAAGGTAGTGAGAATGAAAATGAAAGGACACGTCATGGTGAAATGTGTAGGATTGTTATGAATGAAGAAAGGGAACTTTTACAAGGCACTAACCCTCGTTTAGTATTAGACGTAATACTTTTATGCATTTACACAAGAATGATTGCAGGAGTACCACTGTACGAAGAATAATTGGCATTAGTTGTCAAATGGTAGAAATACATGTAAACCCTACTTTAACTATATTGAAAGAATAAATAAAGTGTAAACTTGATTTCACATGGAATACATCCCTTGGTGAAGGGAGCAGGAGCAGGTGGGGCATTGATGAGTGAGGGATGTAAGTGGTGTAAAAAAAGTGTGGATGATACGACCCCAAGCACGTAGAAGTTAAGGTGATGGTTTGTAGGATTCATAAGCTGCGGAAGCTAAATGTTCATACTGGTAAGTCTTTTCTATTTCTAAGCCTGTTAGAAGGTAATATTTATAAATGGAAATTATATTTGTATAGACTCGTAGTAGTTATGCAAATGGATTTACATGTATAAATGAGTACATTTAAAAGTACGATTAGATCTTAATGATAAAAATGTGGAGAAATTGAATTGCATGACGAGTAAGTTATCTAATTGACTAAATTGTGTAGCGTGGTAGTAAATGATTTGCCTCGTAATATGTTGAATTAATCAAAGCTAATAACTTATGAAAAAGATCGTTGGTAATATGAATGAGACTGAATATGTGAGTAGTACTCCTTGCAAATGTGCAAGACTGTATGAATGATACTTCTTATGCATGTATAGACATAAGATAGCATATATGCCAAGATAATGAAAGCCTTTGTGGTTCTAACATGCGAATATGATAGCATGCGTCTAGACACAAGCGTTATAAAAAGGGGAGGGGATGATTACCTAACATATATTTGAATGCCCTTGTTAGGTATATGAAGAAAAGATGAAACATGTGAACATGCTTAGTCACAAATAAAACATATTATAAGTCTTCAAGTGGGTTCGTGTTACAGTATGCACCTTATGCACCTTGAATGAAATGATTAAACAGGAAGGTAACGATAGCGTTCATTTATAACTTGAAAATTTGCAAGGATTAAGGATTTGCTAGGATGGAATGAGAACCAGAAGTTAAAAGTAAATAAATTAATAAATAAAAATTGGGGGCTTAGATGTACAGTCTTGATGCTTGACAAGAGGTTCTATACAAAGTGTTCAGGTGCACACATCTTTTAATTACCTCGGTTAATGTGTACCCTAAGGGAAATAGTGGTCCTTTGTTTTGAAGTAAAGTAGTGGGATGGATATTAGTACAAGATAATGCACTTAGTTTATCATTGAAATGGTGGGATATAGAAAGAAAGAGGTTTCGGGGACGAAACCTACTTTAAGGAGGGTAGACTTGTAACATCCCATTTTGGGATTTACTTGATATGGGAAAATGGAAGTTGTAGTTTGGGTCCGAGATGTCAAAGACCAACTAGAAGGATCCTAAAATCTGGAATTTACATTAATTCAAAATATTAAGCATGTAATTGGATGGAATGAAGCTCAAAGAAATTTTAGAATAAGCTTGGAAGTAACATCATTAATTTAGTAGAATTACCCTTTCGGTTGAATTGGAAAACTAGACGGGGTTTTAAAATAAAAGGTTGTAGTTTGGGTTTGAGGTGTCAAAAACCAAACTACAAGGGTTATTTATATAATTTAAACCATTTGGTTATAAACCTAACTAGATATGAAGGCAAACTTATTTTATAAGTTAACAAAAAGAACTACACTAGTTAAATAACAAGAAAAGCAAAATTCGAGTTAAAAGTGGAAATTACCAAACTGTAAGGGCTAAAAATGTAAATTAGCCAAACTTAATATTTTTTCCAGCAAGTATTTTGTAGTAATGTGTTTATTTGTCATGTGGTATGTTAATGTGAGCTAAATATGAAGGTAATGGGGGTTTTAACAAAAAAAATAGGGTTAAAACTCAAACTATAGGGACTTAAATTGTCAAATTGACAAACTTAACCAAAATTCTGGTTTAAGTAAGGGAGGTGAATGAAATTGGAAGCCCCAAATCAGATTGAAATCTCCACTTTTGGCTAGGGTTCTTATACACCCACATCTAACACAAGTCAAAGATGAAATCCAAAAGATTTGATAATGCATGTTGGATTTGAGCTATAAACTAGAATGGATAAGTATCTTCAAGCAAGGTATGAATATCCAACCCCCAGAAATATGAATGTGGATGTTATTATGTGTAATTGGTTGATGTAGCCATAAATTATGCAAGCTTTTTAGTATTGATTTCCTTATGTTTCTATGCTAATGTGTTGGAATAATGATTAACAAAGATTAATTAGTTACTAGTCTTAAAGAATCATGGTTCATGAATGCTAATGGTGGAATTAAGTAGGCAATGTATGTTTGACATGGATCTTTTATTATGATGCACACATAGTGTTTGTAGAAATGCCTCTAAGAGGGTGAAAGTTAGAATTTGTTGAAGTTGAATTAGTTGTTGGTCTGTTTTAGAAAATTCGTGTAAAATCATAGAAATTTCATGTAAATATGAGACTTATATGCTTAGAAAGCCCTTTGAGTTTATTCTATTTCATGTTTGAACATAAAGACTTGATTTGAATGTTAAACATGTCAAAATACATGGTTTTTAGCAACAACTCAGAACTTTCAGCAATGCTGATTGAAATAATTTATGCTGCTGACCTGTTTTTGAAAAATTCATATAAAATCAACCATAGCTCGGTTTAAGGCGTATGATATATGGTTAGAAAGATATCAGAGGATACGATGTTTTATACTTGAACATGTTGAACTAATTCAGATTGTACAGGGGTGAAAATGGGGCAAGAACAGCAGCTGCACAAAAAGTGTAGCAGTGAAAAAAATGTGTTTCACGAACTTAGCACGAATGATTGTCTAGATACCCATTGCCTAAACACAAAATGTTGTTTTGGATGAATGATTACAATTGTTAAGGTGTGTTTAAAATGTTTATATGCCTATGAATGGATTGTGCAAGCATTCACTTAAATAAGTCAAACGGATTAATTATATTGTCAATAATATAGTAAAGAAGTATTGTAGATGAATACAAAAGAAAGTAAGTGGACTATTATCAATTATTTGAATGGCTTGTACAACCACAAGGTGTATGTATTCTAATGATTGAAGGAATGAACTTGTTGCCAAGCTAGGTATGGCAAAGCTTGGAAGATAATATGGCGAACAAGTGGAAATGATGACGGCTTTCGTACGGGCCAAGGTGAGTGGTTAATTCTTCTATATAGGGAATGTTAAATCACATTGTTTATCTTGTTAAATACTTTGTATGCTATTGTGGTTGTTGTTCATTGGTAAGTATGGAAGTGATCGAAAAATCCTACTGTAGTAATTCTTAAAGTGGGTTTTAAGACTTTTGTAGTACTTGTTTATGTTCTAGATTGATTATCGGTTTTTGCATGTGTCAAACCTATGAGGTGTTGGTAGGAAGTGTACTTGGTTTTCTAATCCATGTATTATGTTTTGTTTTAACCAAGTTAGTTGGATGTATGAGTGGTAATTCAACCAAATAAATATGATATTAGATCGTTTGCAAATATGTGCTTGGAATGTACGGACCAACTTGATTATGGATAGTATCATTACATATTGAGTTTCAAGCTACAGGTTTCGTGAGGAGACTAAGGACGGATTTTGGACATAAAATTTTTATCAAATGTGGTAAGGAATAATTGTATGATTTTGAAGGTAACTTGCTATAAGAGATAAAGGTTAGGTGTATATTTCCTTGATTAAAGTGGGATACATGTGATATACCATTCACTTAGATTTGCTAATGATGTGTTGTATGTGTTCTCATGTATAGGGGTATTGAAGCTAAAAATTATCACATTGAAGATCGAGTTTGAAGTTTGGATTGTACGAGTTGGGCAAGGATTAGTTGGTTCATAAGTGTGACAACCCTCACCAAACCAGGTATCCGTACGAATTAATTAATATTTAATTAATGCTTAATTACTGTGCTTGCTTACAACTGTGATTAAACTGGTTACTGATTTCTGATACATACATGCTCATGCATCACATTTTATACTGTCACTCTATTATTTATACACAAACGTCAGTGACAACCTTGATGCACAAAAGCACAGTGAGCACATTATACGGATAACCCAGCAAAGAAGCTGACATAGCCAGCATCAGACAGTTACTGTCTCTGAGGCCATTATGAGCCGGGAATAGATTACTACACTAGTAGTGAGTGTAGGGAGGTGAGGATTGTAGAACTGCGTCACTAGGTGAAGTTTATAGTGACCGGATGTGCCTAAAACGTACTTTAAGTACAACATTCTGCACTTTAATACAAAACTCAGCATTTTAAATTACTAATAAAGTGCAAAAACATGGCAGAACGGTCCCGTATATTTTCCTAAGTGCCGGGAATAAGTTGTGTTGCAAAAATATATATAAAAGACCCTTGTTGGACTAATTAAACACTCTAACGGGACGTTACCTAACCGGATAACCGGACATTACCCGGGACACTAAATTTTTGGCAGACACTTAGTTTTATTATTTTTGGCTAGTCATGGTCCCCGTTTATCATAACACCCATTAAAAATCCAATAACTTACATATTATTATCATACTTGGATTTCAACTATCATTACATTTTAGTTGGAGAATTTTTGCAAACATACCCCCCCCCCCCAACGATTTTAGTTCCCAAGTGGACCCACCATATCACCATTTCCATACTTCACATCTTCTCACTTGATTAAATCTCAATTGTTTATTAGACTTTACTTGTTGATCTAGACATAATATATGAGAACATCTATTAAAGCATGGTGTATGGATCTTAACCTCACTTCACAAGATTTCACTCAACTCTCTCTCTCATTTCGGTTTACCACAACCGAATCCACCACATCTACATTCCATACCTTGGTGATTTATTAATTAAAATAATAGATTGATTGCTTGTGTAAGTATCTAAAAGAAATGCAAGATGATTATAAGTAGTATGGCTCTCTAGATTGCCATCATATCCTCAAGATTACACACTCATTCCTTCACTTTCTTCCTCTCACTTTCGGTTCCCACACAAACCGCCACCATCACCCTCACTTTCACACCATCTCTTCCATTTTACAAGTTCCATTTAAGCTTTGAAGTTCAACCATGGAAGGTGCATCTTGAAGGAGCTTGTTTCAAGACTTTTCACCATCTTTTTCTTGCCAACTTTGCACTAGATTCATCCCTAGCTATAAGCTAGTAGTAAGTCCTTTGTTACACTCTTGTTAATCTTGTTTCATCTCGTTTCTATGATCAAAAGGTGTAGTATGTTTAAAATCACTAAAGTGGCAAGAACAAGTAGATGAACATAAAAATTTATATGAAATTTACATATAAAAAGTTTACTCATGATTGATACATAAAGATGAAAACTTGTTGGTTTAAGGTTGGTTAATACATATATGATGTTTGATAGTCAAGCTTTTGATAAACCCGTTGTTCGGACGCTTGTTAATACGACATAGTAACATTTTAAACTTCAAAACAACATGCTGAGTTACTTTTTCAGCCGTCTTTATCAGGCTGTAAACAGACTTTAATAAATCGCAAAACGGAATTTCTGAAGCCTAAATTGGGTATTTTCAAAAAATGAAGAAAATGGCGCTGGAATCGTATTTTTCTGAGGTCGGGTACTATTTTAAAAGTCTGTTTTCATGACAGCAGCAAAGGCTGAGTTTAACTGCAGTAAAATGGGCCATACGTTTTCAGTCACAACTTGAAACCTAAACAGAACCAGCCCCTGAAATTTTTACCAAAGATGGTCACTGATGTATTTGTGACCCTCCAACTGGAATTTCGACAAACGGACTTACAAGGAATTTTAAACAAATTATTCCGTAGACTGCGATCAGAATGTAACAAATCTGATTACAGTTCGGTAAACGATTTTCTATAAATTACTGATAATGAACTGGACCCCGATATTTTTACACAATAATTTTTCGGTCGATTAGGACGTTCTGTAAAAATTTGGGAATTTTTGGAATAAGTTAAGTATTTTATTTAATCGTCCGAAAACAGTCCAGTTTTTCATATATTGAAAATGAAACGACAAAGGTAGTATTTTGCGTGTCAAAACGTAAGGGATGATTGTTGATGATCATGGTTTGATTTCAAAAGAAAACGATGTGCGTATTAGCACGGGCACCCCCGTTTTTAGGGGAAACTCTGGCGAATTTTTCTAAAAATTCCAGGACTTAGAAAAATTATTTTTTATTTTATTTTTTTTTTCTAACAAGTATGTTTAACTTTATTTCTCGGAAGTAAACCTCGCCATGAGTTTTGACACAAAACTTCAAAGTGTTGGAAATGAGACTTGAAAATACATTTTGTCAATACTCTAAGTCACCGAATACATAATACATGTATGAATACCCCATCCTTGGGAAGGAATCTATTTATACGATAATTAAGAAGTATAAACACGAAATAGTTGTCTAACTATTTCCCAAGAACGTTAAACTTTAAGCCAAGGCACGGCCGTTCGTCTAATAGATATTAGCACGTTGTAGGTTGTCGTGTTGCAGACCGAGTTTGAGTTGCTGTTATCGAGGACGCATTACAGTGAGTTCATGTCCCCCTTTTCTCTTAACTGTTTTCAGTTTTTAACTGCGGGGGTGAAATACATGTTACTATGATTACGAGTACTTTTTACATGATATGGTTAGCGTAAGGAGGGTTACTACTTAGATCATGTGAGTGGGTAGGCGCAACTTGAGGCCATTAATCCTCATTGTAGGACCGAGGGACAGTAGCGGTAGATCTATCTGGGTGTAGCGAGCCCAGCCCCAGGCCCAGCAGAACGGACCTCGGGGTGACTTTGTGCCCAACGCAAAATCCGCTAGGTTTGAGTCTTCCTACTTGCACTTCACACATATCAATGGCCTTGCAAACCATTGGTGATCTCTTTATTTCCTTATTTGCTACATACCAGGGATTTTTATACTTACAAAGGTTTTACATACTCACTTACACATGAACTCGCTCAACATTATTGTTGATTTTTCCAACTTACATGTATTTCAGGGAACTAAGGATCTGGCACGGTATGCTACGCTGCGTTAGAGTTATGGGATCATCCACGTTTAGGGATTGTGACTTGTACCTGGACGAGTCGCAAGTCTTAAACGATGTTTATTTTAAGTTTGTGGTTGTGTCTTTCAAACAATGTTTTATGTTATTAGGTTGTAATTTCCGTTGCATGTGTCAACGCTTCAAGACAATGTTGTGTTACTTTTATTTTAAAACTTAAATCAATGGATGATCTGCATGGTTTTACATTCATATAGCTTGGTTATGATTAAGCTATGGTATTAAGAAGTCACACCAAATTAACCCATGCTTCCGCAAAGCCAGGGTGTGACAGCTTGGTATCAGAGCTCTGATCATAGCGAACTAGGATTCTTTCTCGAGTCTAGACTATGATCACTAGGGCTCTCACGAAAACATTTTTACACTGCATACCACTTAAGTCCAGATCTAAATGTTTTTACAAACAAATGTTGAGCACATTTTATTCGTTAGTTATAGGCTCGGTCTGGGAGGCTAAGGCTCGGTCTGGGAGGCCGAGGCTCGGTCTGGGAGGCCGAGGTAGTTGTCTAGTGGGACTAGGGAGTCAGTATGGGAGGCTGGGAGGCTAGTGGGACTAGGAAGAGCAGTCTGGGAGGCTGGGAGGCTAGTGGGACTAGGAAGAGCAGTCTGGGAGGCTGGGAGGCTAGTGGGACTAGGGAGTCAATCTGGGAGGCTAGTGGGACTAGGAGAGCTATTTGATTGCTTATTGGTGACCAATGTGTTTATCTGACTATATGATTGATTATTTGTGCATATTTGTGTTTGTGTTACAGACACCATGGATTCATCCGGCACAGGAGGGTCGGACACTACTGACCCTATGCACATTATATCAGACGACCGGGAGTCATCAGAGCGAGAGGTGTACACTTCGGACACCACCAGTATAGACGACGACGATTTCCAGCCGTTTGCACTACCCGATGCCGTGATTGAGCCCGCTGATGGCCCCATCGCTGGGGATTTGCCGCTTGTGGAGATCCCTGCTCCCATACCCCTTGCCATGTACCCCGTTCTTGATATGCCTCTAGACGTAGTCGTTGACGACGACATCGATCTGTTTGACGACGAGCCACTAGAGGATGACATTGAGGGCGAGGCCCTATTAGCTGCCGACGATCTTTTTCTACTCGCAGATGCTCCTGCTGAGGAGTCACCTGCCCATTCACCTGTCCCAGACTCTTTCGAGTCTGTGGCCTCTGCACCGTCGCACGCGCAGGGTGCGCAACACTATTCTCATGATTCAGACCCCGATAGGGCGTCATCTGCTACACCTGCCCCTGTCCCGAGTTTTGCTATTGATCATGACATTGATGAGGATTCTGACCCCGTCTTCCCACCTGGCTTCGACCCGGACCAGGACATTGAGTTTATACACCTGGATCAGCCTATGGAGGACCCAGTTGACCCTGCATTTGCTAACCCCGCAGATTTCAAGATGGAGTTTGACGACCCGAAGCCTGCTGTGGCCCCCGAGCCGGTAGTTGCTCCAGACCCCGTGTTAGAGCATGACCCTATTCATGCTGATATACCCATTGTTGATCCTTTGATTGCTGATGTACCTATCGATGATTATCCTATTGTTGCTCCACTATTGGAGGATGAGCATGCTGTTGATGCTCAGGTTGTTGATCCTCACGTTGCTGATATACCCGCTGACCCTGTTGTTGCCCCCCTTCCTGACCCTGTGCCTGTGCAGTTCGATCGTGCACTTTTTGAGGCCCATGTTGATCCACGAGATGCTGACACCCACAATGGGTGGATAGATGACGATGACTACCCGTCTTTTGTGGTACCAGTTACACCAGTTTCAGCACCAGCTTCAGCTCCTTTTGATGTACCCTTGTTCCCCACCCACACTGCTGATGCGCACCGCACAGACCTGCCTATTACTTTTCTCCAGGAGATCCCTCCGCCGCGTCCTGGAGAGGGCTCATCTCATCAGCCTTTTGGCCATACACCTTTTCTAACTGGAGGAGATCAGTTTGCACCGCAGATCCCTCACCATACTGCTGTTCCCCCTGTTCCACCGTTTACTGGGTCACCTTTCACTCCAGCTAGTGAGCCTTTTCTTTGGACATCACCACCCATTATGCCACCGACGGATCCATATCATCCATATCATGTCCAGTCTTCTACCGAGGATGTCCTTGTTTCTTTCATGATACAGCATGACGCGCTGACGCGTCGTGTCCAGGTCTTGGAGTCAGCTCCACCGTGTCGTTGTCAGACTCCATTCAGAGCACCTCACCCTCCACGACCATTATCCCCTGACTCCTTCGCTCGTTTTTGGACTCAGGAGCAGCAGATAGCGTATCTGTTGCGTTCTCACCGAGCCATGGAGGAGGATTGGCTCCACATGCGCCGTTTTTTCTATTCTCATTTCCCCCCTCCTCCACCGCCATCAGCGTAGGGCTATTTTGTACAGCACGGGTGGACTTTTGTTGAGAAGACGGCGATTGCACAGATTGCACAGCTTTTGGGAGACTGCATATTGATCCTGACTTTTGTTGCTATGTATATTGGATATGTTGACACTGATTTGATATTTTGGACTGGGGTGATGTAGCCCTTAGTCGTTGATGTTGTATGTTACAGTTATGTACTTGTACACTTTACCCTGTGGTCTCGATTTATGGCAATGCAATCGCGGTATTCTCATCATATGTGATGTTTGATTGATTATTTATGATCTATAACATGGGATGTTGTGTGGTTGATATATTTATAACATGGGATGTTGTGTGATTGATTGTTTATGTTCTATAACATGAGATGCTATGTGTTTGGTTTATTTTAACATGAGATGTTATGTATTATTACTATCATTATATATGCACACTTTACCTACCATGACCTGACCTATGTGAACACATCTTTTAGAAGATGCCACCGAAACGCGATCCACGCATGCCTGCCAACGAGGCAGAACTTCAACAAATCATCGCTGCCGCCATAGCACAGTACGCAGCCTTACAAGGAGGCCCCAGCGGAAGCAGTTCAAACAACAATGGCAATAATAATCCGCCTCATGGTAATACTAAGCCATTAAGGCATACCATGACACAATTGGATATCTATAGCAAGTTTGCTAATGCCATTCATATATTGTAACGTATGTGCAGGGTGCACCTACAAGCAGTTCCTAGACTGCAAACCTGTAAACATTGATGGCACCGGAGGTGCTGTTGCTTTTGTTCGTTGGGCCGAAAAGACAGAATCAGTTCTCCGCATGAGCAAATGCGCTCCAGATCAGCAAGTTACCTACATCTCTGGGCTATTCCTGGACGGAGCCCTGTCATGGTGGAATTTACAAGTACAAACCCTTGGTGAAGCCGCAGCCTACGCAATGACATGGAAGAAGCTGAAAGAGCTCATGCGTAAAAAGTATTGCTCTCGCGCCGAAATCCAGAGGTTGGAAACTGAGTTTTGGCATTTGAAGATGGAAGGTCCGAAAATTGCAGAATACGTTCAGAGGTTTCACGATTTATCTCATGTGGTTCCTTACATGGTTACACCGGAATTCAAGCGAATCGAGCGCCTCATTTGGGGTTTAGCTCCTCAAATCATAAGTATGGTGACCTCTTCAAAACCGGCAACAATCACTGAGGCGATCGATCTAAGCGTAGCTCTCACTGAGGAGGCGATCCGCCTAAACAAGTTTTCTGATGTTGAGCAAAAGAAGAAGGAGACTCACGTAGAGTTGTCCGGGGGTAACAAAAGGAAATTCTCGAACTTCAAGCAGGGAACTAGCCACGTTGTCAAGAAAGAACCAAGCGCACCGGCCCAAGCTGCGACTGGTACTGGAAGGAGAGGAAAGGGATATATGGGTACTCATCCCAAGTGTAACTCCTGCCAACGTCATCATTCTGGCCGATGCGGGCCAAAAATATGTGAAGCTTGTGGAAAACTTGGCCACTTGAAGGATTCTTGCTGGGCTAGTACTGGCCGGGGAGGCCAAGGAGGTTATGGTAACAAAAACAATAATCGTGGTGGTGTTGGGAATCGCCCACAGGGGAACAATGGAGGAAATGGGAATCGAGGCAACAATGTGAATCAAGCTGGTAATGTGAATCGAGATCACAACAACAATCAAGCTGGAAATGGAGGTGGAAACGGACAAAGACCAGGTTGCTTTAACTGTGGTGACATTGGGCACTATAAGCGGAACTGCCCAGAATTGAATCAAGCGCGTGGAAGGGTTTTCAATATCGAAGCGAGGGAAGCGCGCCAGGATCCCAATGTTGTTACTGGTAAGTTCCCTATAAATCAACACTTTGCATCCGTTTTATTTGATACTGGTGCCAATTATAGCTTCGTATCGTTAGAATTTAAGAATATGCTTGGGATAGCCGCTAGTAAATTAAATATTCCGTACTCAATCGAATTAGAAAATGGAAAGTTGGTAGAAGCCAATGAAGTGGTCAGAGGTTGTGTAATCGAGTTGGGAGAGCGTGAGTTTACTTTGGATCTACTACCAGTCCAGCTGGGGAGCTTCGATGTGGTAGTAGGAATGGATTGGTTATCAAGCAACAAGGCAGAAATTGTCTGCCACGAGAAGATCATTCTCATCCCAACCGAAGATGGTGAAACGATTGTGGTTCATGGTGAAAAGCGTGATACGCCTTTAAGAATTATCAGTTGCCTGAAAGCTCGTAAGTGTTTTCAAAAGGGATGTGCTGCCTTCCTGGCACACATCGTGGATAAGAAAGCTGCAGAGCCGAAAATCGAAGACATCCCTGTCATGAGGGAATATCCTGAAGTCTTTCCAGAGGACTTGCCTGGATTGCCACCCCAAAGGCAAGTGGAATTTCACATTGACTTAGTTCCAGGCACCGCGCCTGTAGCTAGGGCACCTTATAGACTTGCACCGTCAGAGATGCAGGAGTTGTCGACACAACTCCAGGAGTTACTTGACAAAGGATTCATCCGACCAAGCTTCTCACCTTGGGGAGCTCCAGTTTTATTTGTCAAAAAGAAAGACGGTAGTTTTCGTATGTGTATAGACTACCGGGAGTTGAATAAGCTGACGATCAAGAATAGATACCCTCTGCCAAGAATCGATGACTTATTCGATCAGCTCCAAGGTTCAAGCTTTTACTCTAAGATCGATCTTCGATCTGGGTACCATCAGCTAAGGATACAAGAGGAGAGTATCCCGAAGACAGCCTTCAGAACTCGTTATGGGCACTACGAGTTCCTAGTTATGCCATTTGGGTTGACAAACGCGCCTGCTGTTTTTATGGACCTAATGAACCGAGTCTGTAAGCCGTATCTCGATAAGTTCGTGATTGTATTCATCGACGATATTTTGATTTATTCAAAGACAAAGGCTGAACACGAACAACACTTAAGAGCTATTTTGGAGTTGCTGAAAAAGGAACAATTGTATGCCAAATTCTCTAAGTGCGAGTTTTGGCTACGTGAAGTCCAGTTTCTTGGACACGTGGTTAATGGAAATGGAATCCATGTCGATCCCACAAAGATCGAGGTGATAAAGAGCTGGGAGACTCCAAAGACGCCAACCGAGATTCGCCAGTTCTTAGGTTTGGCTGGCTATTATCGAAGATTCATTGAGGATTTTTCTAAAATCGCTCAACCCCTTACCGCGCTCACACAGAAGGATAAGAAGTTTGATTGGGGAATCAAACAGGAAGAAGCATTTCAGCTATTAAAGGATAAGCTCTGCAATGCGCCGATCTTAGCACTACCGGAAGGTACAGACAATTTCGTGGTATACTGTGACGCCTCACGTCAAGGATTGGGCAAGTGTTGATGCAACGCCAGAAAGTTATAGCTTACGCGTCACGTCAGTTGAAAGTACATGAAAAGAACTATACCACGCATGATTTGGAACTAGGCGCAGTGATATTTGCATTAAAGATCTGGAGACACTACCTATATGGTACGAAATGTACAATTTTCACGGACCACAAGAGTTTACAACACATATTCGACCAGAAAGAGCTGAATATGAGACAAAGACGTTGGGTTGAATTGTTGAACGATTACGATTGCGAGATAAAGTACCATCCAGGGAAGGCGAATGTGGTCGCCGATGCCCTAAGTTGTAAAGAAAGGATCAAGCCCATAAGGGTTAGGACTTTGGAGATGATTATCCAGACATATCTTTCCCTGCGCATTCGTTCCGCGCAGAAAGAAGCCCTTAAGGAAAGAAACCTTGAAGAAGAATATCTCCGTGGGATGGAGAAGCAATTAGTACCAAACGAGGAAGGAACGTTATGTTTTATGAAAAGAATTTGGGTTCCTCTGTGCGGTGGGTTGAGAAAAGTTATTTTTGATGAGGTACACAAATCACAGTACTCTATTCATCCCGGTGCGGATAAGATGTACCAGGATCTTAAGGATTATTATTGGTGGCCCAGGATGAAGGGCGACGTTGTTGTTTATGTTAGAAAATGTTTGACTTGTGCCAAGGTTAAAGCTGAATACCAGAAGCCTTCGGGACTTCTGCAACAACCCGAAATTCCCAAGTGGAAATGGGAACAGATTTCAATGGACTTCATAACGAAACTGCCCAAGACGCCCAGAGGTCATGATACTATTTGGGTGATAGTTGACCGCCTTACAAAGTCCGCGCACTTCTTACCAATCAAAGAGAAGGACAATACGAGTAAACTTGCGGAAATATACATGCGAGAAATCGTTGCACGTCATGGAGTGCCTCTCTCGATCATCTCTGATAGGGATGGGAGATTTGTATCAAGGATTTGGCAATCCTTCCAAGAAGTTTTTGGCTCGCAATTGAACCTAAGTACTGCATTTCATCCGCAAACTGATGGCCAAAGTGAAAGAACTATTCAGACATTGGAGGATATGCTGAGAGCATGCGTAATGGATCTTGGTGGTAGCTGGGATAAACATTTACCATTGGCCGAATTTTCATACAACAACAGCTACCACACCAGTATTGGAGCCGCGCCATTTGAAGCTCTTTACGGACGCAAGTGTCGATCACCCCTATGCTGGGCTGACGCAGGTGATAGGCAGCTTGTTGGTCCCAAAATCGTCCAAGAGACGACAGACAAGATTGCGCAGATTCGAAAACGCATCGAAGCGGCTCGCGAAAGACAGAAAGCCTATGCAGATCCAAACCGGAAACATTTGGAATTCCAAGTTGGAGATATGGTTTTATTGAAAGTTTCACCCTGGAAGGGGGTGGCACGCTTCGGAAAGCGTGGGAAGTTGAATCCGCGTTACATTGGCTCTTTCAGAATTCTGCAAAGGATTGGGCTTGTAGCCTACAAGTTGGACCTACCTGCTGAACTCCATGGTGTTCACGATACATTCCATGTATCAAATTTAAGAAAGAGTCCAACACAAGATACGGTGATCATTCCTGCTGACGAAGTACATATCGACGACACGCTCCATTTCACTGAAGAACCTGTTGAGGTCATGGATTGGGAAATTAATAAAACTCGCAGGAGCAGTGTCAATCTCGTCAAAGTTCGTTGGAATGCAAGGCATGGACCTGAATTCACGTGGGAACGTGAGGATCATATGAAAGAGAAATACCCCCATTTATTTCCTAAGAACCTTGCATCTAGAAGCAGAGCTTAAATTTCGGGACGAAATTTCTTTAACGGGGGGAGAATGTGACAACCCTCACCAAACCAGGTATCCGTACGAATTAATTAATATTTAGTTAATGCTTAATTACTGTGCTTGCTTACAACTGTGAATAAACTGCTTACTGATTTCTGATACATACATGCTCATGCATCACATTTTATACTGTCACTCTATTATTTATACACAAACGTCAGTGACAACCTTGATGCACAAAAGCACAGTGAGCACATTATACGGATAACCCAGCAAACATGCTGACATAGCCAGCATCAGACAGTTACTGTCTCTAAGGCCATTATTGTCACACCCCGACCACGTAAAACAACGAAACGTGGCGGAAACGTCGGGGAGTGTTGTAACAGAATCATTGTTTCATAACCATGGAATAAATAAATTCTGTTTTATTGAATAAATGAACTCATTGTTTTAATACAATCAAATAAGTACAACTATGATCTTCCAAGTTTTAAAGTTGCTAAGGCACGAGTCCATCCTAAATGTAGCATGTATCAACAATCATCTCAAGACAACACCTGAAACATGTGTAAAAATAGGTACGTCAGCATAAAAATGCCTGTGAGATACATAGGTTTTGTGAAAATAGGATTCATGACTTGTAAGTTTAAGAAAATGTTTAATAAAGTTTAGTCATGAACCTTGTAAATTGATTTGTTTTGTAAATCGTTTGAAAAACAATAAGATCAGATGATATGTATAAATAAATGTAAGGTTAAATGAATAACCAAGTAAAAATGAATTTGTAAGAGATAAGTTGTAGTAAAACAATGTCTTATGAAAAGTATGTTATTTGTATAAAATATTATATGTCTTAAATTGAAATGATTCAAATAACGCTACGATATGTAATACCATACAAACACTTATATATAGGAAGTACCAGCGGCGTATCCACCATGCTTGTATCATATTACACACGCCTCGTTACTTAAGTCACTTACTCAACCAAACCACCAATATAGAATGTTCATGTTTAAACCAATAGTCCAATGTTATTGTATAACTCAAGTTAAATGTAAACCATGTAATGTGTAAACAAAAGTTATGTATGGTAAGTAAAATGAGATTTCTAAAACCACAAGTAAAAATGTACAAAACAAAGTGTTTGAATAAATCAAAAGTTATGCTTTGTAAAATAATGTAAGGTTAAACGAATAACCTTATAGTAGCATATTAAAAGTATACTTTGGATTTGTAAATAACATATTAAAAATATGTTTTGGTTTGTTGATAAAATATATATGTTGGTTCTGTACAAGACCACACATGAGAGTATATCAAACTATACTTTTGGGAGTATATCAAAATATACTTTAAAGGTGTGATTTAAGAATTCATTCAGACCTAGTGCATCAAAATACACCTTTGAGACTATAGGGATACCACAAAGGCAATCCCTATTTGGATGGAGAAACAAATTGGTTTCAGACATTCCATGACAACAGGAATGGGGTGTCTAATCCTATAGCGCTATATCATACTAACAATCGGTCTGGTGAACATAAAATACGTACAATTCAACATTTTTATTTTATGTTCTTTGAGAAATCAGTGTTTAAACCATAGATAGTCATTTAGTTTGTCAAAAGATAAGTAATAACATGTATAATCAATTATACTTTGAAATCATGAAAATAACATATAGGTACACATGCTTCACCCCAAAACAGTTTGGAAAACAGTAAAATAGGGGAACTATGTACTCACTTGAGATTGCTTAGAAGTCCTAGGATAACCACCAAGCAATGCTAGAGATCACGGAAATCAAACGGCACCTAATATAGGTAACTATGTTAATATACCGGACCTAAATCGGAGGATTTAGATAGAATGAGGGTTCGTAAACCAAACGAGTATGGAGACTCGTGTCATATGGTTTAACAAAGCCTACATACTAAATGAAACCTAACCTAATTGCTTACGACCCATTACGACCCGTTTAGGTAGCTTATGCTACTTTAACGCGTCGTTCGCGTGAAACGCGTTCGGACCGCTTAACTTGTCCTATGACAAGTAATATATGCCTTAACATGTCTAATATTGTTGTCAAATCAGTTTAGATGTCAAAAGTTATGTTACATATGTTTAAAATGAATTTTGGCATCAAAGGGGTATTTTGGTAATTTACCTAAGGCATATAAACTACCTATCATACAACTACTTAAACGAAGCGACCATAAGGTATAATCTCGGAAGGTTATTCCCCATATACTATGGTCACCTAATGTGTTTGGTTGGATCCTAATGATCGACCAAATGGGTCGGGTTCGAAGGTATAAGCGATTTATTAGATTGCTTACCCTTACGACCCTAGACAAGCACAAAACTAAAAGTGACGAGCTAAGCATGTTAAAACATGCTTAACTAAGTTTGAAAACAAGTTTGGTATCAAAACAAATGGTTTTGATACCTAAGAGTAGTTTGGTTACAAAATACGCATGAATGCGCATTTTGACCGAAACTACGGCTCGTCACTGAGCCTAGACAACGTGGTAATCAGTAGGCATAGTCACAAGGGACTATAACCATCGTGATTACGCTCACGTTGCGAAGTTCAAACGAACTTCGCATTGACCATAAACTGGTCAATGCAGAAAGTCAAACAAAGTTTGACTTTCAGACTCGGAAAGCAATAAAAGAACGAAGGAACACTTACAAAGGGTCCCCGAATGCTAATCTCGATCCAAGTAGCTCAGGTATGAAACAATGGTTTCAACTTAGAGCTTCTCAAATCAAGATTCTTGTGGGTTTTGCAAATGAAGGCAAGGGGGTATTTATAGGATTCGTAGAGCCGTTAAGATCGTTTCTTGGAAACCGTGCTTTGATCTTGGCCATGCACCTCAAGAACATGGTTTTACAAAACCATTTGAGCCCCTAGTATTGAGAAATACCATGTGTAAGGTGGTTTTGTGGGTAATACAGCTGTTAATAGCCTGTTAAAACATTGAATCTGGTCTGGGAGACTGACGCGGGCCGTGTAAGGTATCACCTTGGGTTTACGCGGGCCGCCTGGCCTGTCTGATCAGCAAACAACTTTCAGAAATGACAGTTTTGGTCCCTGTTGTGTTTTAAGGCCATTTCCGACACGTTTAAGGCCCGTTAAGCCAATGTTAAGGACCTAAAATGATGCCTAAAGATTGTGGACATGAAACATGCTCAAAAATATGCCGGGTGTTGGTTCGTTTGGTCGTACGATCGCGATGTTCGCTTAATTACGACGGAATGCGCATAAGCACGAAAAACGATCCAAATGACGTGACGAATGGAGTTTTCTCATGCCAAACACTAAAATAAAATATTTTAGTGCTTACATAAATTTTTGGATGTCCGGATGTATTCAGAACATAAGTTATGCGCGAAAGTGCAAACTTGTGCACTTTTTGACGCTTTTAGTCCCTGAATGACCCAAAAGTTTATTTTAGCACACCGAACCCCTCAAAGCCTATTTCTAAGCTATATAAAGGATATTTAAGGTGTGTTTAACTTATGGTCATGTTCCAGAATGTCTATTACAGTTCAAATTGGCATACTTTCGCAGTTTGTCAAGTTTAGTCCCTGTAAGCGAATTAACTTGTTTTTGCCATACCAAAGCCTTTAAAACTTATTTCTATGTTATGTAAAGGTTATTTAAGGTATGTTAAGCCTATTTCACTATTCCGGAGTGTTCGTTGGATTAAACTGGTTATATTTACGCATCAGAGCGGGTATAACCCTCCAGAAAGCGATTTAAAGCTTAAAATCGAACAAGAGTTGATATGTGCAAACGATACACATATTTTTACCAATCCCAAGTATGAAATACAATATTTCATTGGTTTGGAATTTGTTTGATGGTTGAAGTGACACAGGTGTCACAGTCTCCCCTACTTTAGGAAATTTCGTCCCGAAATCTAATTCTAGAGGAAACTTGTGAAGACAGTTGTGACGGTTTCGCCTTCTAATAGATCCATTGAACCCTTAAGTAAAAATTTGGGCCATGTTAGGACTCTTAGAAAATTTGTTAACCCTCAAAGTGAATTCCTTGTAATAGTAAAACATGGAATTTTGAACTACGGACAGAAGAACATTTCTTATGAAGACTTATCATAGGAAACTTGGTGTGTGATTGAGATCAGAATTGGGGAGTGTGAGAATAAATGACATTGGTCGAGGTCCAAGACTTCTCCCGTATCATTATTCTTGTCACTATAGGTCTTAACACATGACAAAACTTTCTGTGGTTTCTGTGCACTGAATTTCCATAATTATGTAGGCCTCCATAATTACGTAATTCCTTGCACAGCCCGCACAGTTCATTTCATAATGCGTAGAGAAAAAAATTAATTGAATAAACATGAAGCGACTCGACTAGACCACCAAAGGGTCCTTTTAATTAGATCAACGAACGAGCCTTTTAACTAGATCAACGCATGATCTTCTTAACTAGACCGTCGTACGATCTCCTTAAATAGACCACTTAAGGGATCTTTTTAGTTACATCATCACATGATATTTCTAATCAGATTTTCAAAATCAATCTGTTTAACTAGACCACCCAAGGGGTCCAATTATAGAATAGTACTTTAAAACCCAAGGGACTTGACTACAACGTAGAAGTCCATTAAGGATTTAAGATAGTAACTTTGGATATCCTTCTATGAATCCCTCATATGAGATATGAAAGATTCTACGAGGATTTGGATGGATCACATACAACCACAAAACATGTAAGAAAACACATAAGCACAAAATTAGTTAACTTGATTCTTTAATTTGTTATCTTTGGGCATGGATATTTAAAGCACACTAGGAATCCAATCCATGGATTTCGTTTGGCACTTAAATGATTTTCAAGGATCTATCTATAAAGATAGAAGGATTTTCAATAAGAGTTTGGCTTTGTTTCTTAAAAGAAACGAGTGTTTAAGGTTCTTGGGGAGATCACAAGTGATCATAAAATGACAGAACCATACAAGTAGTTTGTCTTTGGGTTGACATCATAAGGTTGCATCAAGCATTCACACAAACGCATAAATTTTGCAGAAATAAAAACAACAAATCTTTATTTATGTAACAACCGAATTGTCTTGAAGTGTCAAAAGATAATAACCAAGGAATTACAAAACACTAATTGTTCACTGCTGCATCATTGTTCCCGTTTGCCTCATTGATGTTAAATGCTCGTCCTCGCGCTGGAGGTGCGTTAACAAGTCTTGGGCAATTGTTTCTGTAGTGAGTAAGGTCACCACAGTTATAACATGACCCCGGTGGAAACCGTGCTTGAACAGCAGCAGGGTTTGCAGCAGCTTGATTTGCATAACGACAAACATTGATCAAATGTCCCAACCGCCCACAGTGGGTACATTTGTGACACTGCTCTTGCTCTAGATGATGACGGTTGCACTTGTTGCACAAAGGTGCGGTACCAACATAGTTTTTCCTTTTGCGAGGTTGTGCTGGCTGGTTTGGTGCAACCTGTTTGTCTTGAGCAGTTACAGCGTAGTTTTGAGAGGCTTTGCGCTTCTTCTTCTTGGACACCTCAACATTTTCTTCCTTTGGTTCCACAAGAGCAGTCTTGTCAGATGGTCTTAAGTCGCCCTTCCGAAACAGCTTGCGCTTCCTGATATGGGATTCAGTCAGAGTGGCAGCCAATTTAATGGCTTGTCTGACAGTAGTAGGGTTGCGGCCAGTAAAAATATCCTGAATTACGTTAGGAAGACCATCAATGTATTTCTCAATCGCCTTATCCAGAAGCGTAACCATAGTAGGGCATAACAAGCTCAATTCCTCAAAGCGGTCAGTATAGGCTGGATGTTCCCCACTGTCTTGCTTCAAATCATCAAATTCCCTTTCTAGAGCCCTTAGCTCATGACGAGGACAAAATTCCTTCATCATAAGAGCCCTAAGCTCAGCCCAAGTCTGTGCTAATGCAACCTCCGCACCGCGGTCTCTCATAACCCCGTTCCACCACGTAAGAGCCCTCTTCTGAAACACACTCGAAGAAAACTCGACCTTGAGATTTTCAGGACATTGAACATGACGGAAAGTATTCTCAATGCTCTCGAACCATTGAAGAAGCCCAGTTGCTCCCTTAGAACCACTAAACTTGAGCGGTTTAGCCGAGTTAAAATTCTTGAAATTGCATGGAGCATTGTTGTTGTTGATGGCTGGAATCCATTGAGCAAAGAGGTTTGGGAATTGAGCAGCCATTTGTTGCGCAATGATTTCTGCCAGTTCGGCAGTCGCTATCTGGTTTTCGCGTCGAGGAGGCATTCTAAAAGAGGAAAACATGAAAGGAAACGAGTGAGAGAAATAGACGAAAAGAATGAGATGAAACAAATCTGATGAAAACAAGGATGATGGTCATTTCTTTGTTACTACAAAGCAACAAACAACTCCGGTGATCAATCAAAATAGGTCAAAAATAATGTATCGCGAAGACATGCTCGCCTATAAGTGGACACTCACCCCAAGAGTTCCTAGGTAAGAGTGACTGGTCCGATTATGTGGATTTGTACGAACACTCTAGCCTTAGACAGAAAACTCAGGGTACAGGCAACCACCCTTCCAGTTTGCACGTGTTCACATTATTTAGACCAACTTTGACGGGATTTTGAAAACTTAGAGGGTTCAAAACCATATAATAAATCATCCTAGAACAGATGATTAGTTTTCAAAGAGGGATAGAAATTTGTGTTTCTTATTGTGGTTGTCACCTAAGAATAAGTGACGGTATTGTTTTAAAACTAAACACAAGAAAACTTGTGTTAGGGTCCTAGGAAGGTTATAGTCTAGGTCAAAGCATTACTAATAACCTAATTCCCTATAACCATTGGCTCTCATACCAACTTTTCTGTCACACCCCGACCACGTAAAACAACGAAACGTGGCGGAAACGTCGGGGAGTGTTGTAACAGAATCATTGTTTCATAACCATGGAATAAATAAATTCTGTTTTATTGAATAAATGAACTCATTGTTTTAATACAATCAAATAAGTACAACTATGATTTTCCAAGTTTTAAAGTTGCTAAGGCACGAGTCCATCCTAAATGTAGCATGTATCAACAATCATCTCAAGACAGCACCTGAAACATGTGTAAAAATAGGTACGTCAGCATAAAAATGCCTGTGAGATACATAGGTTTTGTGAAAATAGGATTCATGACTTGTAAGTTTAAGAAAATGTTTAATAAAGTTTAGTCATGAACCTTGTAAATTGATTTGTTTTGTAAATCGTTTGAAAAACAATAAGATCAGATGAGATGTATAAATAAATGTAAGGTTAAATGAATAACCAAGTAAAAATGAATTTGTATATGATAAGTTGTAGCAAAACAATGTCTTATGAAAAGTATGTTATTTGTATAAAATATTATATGTCTTAAATTGAAATGATTCAAATAACGCTACGATATGTAATACCATACAAACACTTATATATAGGAAGTACCAGCGGCGTATCCACCATGCTTGTATCATATTACACACGCCTCGTTACTTAAGTCACTTACTCAACCAAACCACCAATATAGAATGTTCATGTTTAAACCAATAGTCCAATGTTATTGTATAACTCAAGTTAAATGTAAACCATGTAATGTGTAAACAAAAGTTATGTATGGTAAGTAAAATGAGATTTCTTAAACCACAAGTAAAAATGTACAAAATAAAGTGTTTGAATAAATCAAAAGTTATGCTTTGTAAAATAATGTAAGGTTAAACGAATAACCTTATAGTAGCATATTAAAAGTATACTTTGGATTTGTAAATAACATATTAAAAATATGTTTTGGTTTGTTGATAAAATATATATGTTGGTTCTGTACACGACCACACATGAGAGTGTATCAAACTATACTTTTGGGAGTATATCAAAATATACTTTAAAGGTGTGATTTAAGAATTCATTCAGACCTAGTGCATCAAAATACACCTTTGAGACTATAGGAATACCACAAAGGCAATCCCTATTTGGATGGAGAAACAAATTGGTTTCAGACATTCCATGACAACAGGAATGGGGTGTCTAATCCTATAGCGCTATATCATACTAACAATCGGTCTGGTGAACATAAAATACGTACAATTCAACATTTTTATTTTATGTTCTTTGAGAAATCAGTGTTTAAACCATAGATAGTCATTTAGTTTGTCAAAAGATAAGTAATAACATGTATAATCAATTATACTTTGAAATCATGAAAATAACACATAGGTACACATGCTTCACCCCAAAACAGTTTGGAAAATAGTAAAATAGGGGAACTATGTACTCACTTGAGATTGCTTAGAAGTCCTAGGATAACCAACAAGCAATGCTAGAGATCACGGAAATCAAACGGCACCTAATATAGGTAACTATGTTAATATACCGGACCTAAATCGGAGGATTTAGATAGAATGAGGGTTCGTAAACCAAACAAGTATGGAGACTCGTGTCATATGGTTTAACAAAGCCTACATACTAAATGAAACCTAACCTAATTGCTTACGACCCATTACGACCCGTTTAGGTAGCTTATGCTACTTTAACGCGTCGTTCGCGTGAAACGCGTTCGGACCGCTTAACTAGTCCTATGACAAGTAATATATGCCTTAACATGTCTAATATTGTTGTCAAATCAGTTTAGATGTCAAAAGTTATGTTACATATGTTTAAAATGAATTTTGGCATCAAAGGGGTATTATGGTAATTTACCTAAGGCATATAAACTACCTATCATACAACTACTTAAACGAAGCGACCATAAGGTATAACCTCGGAAGGTTATTCCCTATATACTATGGTCACCTAATGTGTTTGGTCGGATCCTAATGATCGACCAAATGGGTCGGGTTCGAAGGTATAAGCGATTTATTAGATCGCTTACCCTTACGACCCCAGACAAGCACAAAACTAAAAGTGACGAGCTAAGCATGTTAAAACATGCTTAACTAAGTTTGAAAACAAGTTTGGTATCAAAACAAACGGTTTTGATACCTAAGAGTAGTTTGGTTACAAAATACGCACGAATGCGCATTTTGACCGAAACTACGGCTCGTCACTGAGCCTAGACAACGTGGTAATCAGTAGGCATAGTCACAAGGGACTATAACCATCATGATTACGCTCACGTTGCGAAGTTCAAACGAACTTCGCATTGACCATAAACTGGTCAATGCAGAAAGTCAAATAAAGTTTGACTTTCGGACTCGGAAAGCAATAAAAGAACGAAGGAACACTTACAAAGGGTCCCCGAATGCTAATCTCGATCCAAGTAGCTCAGGTATGAAACAATGGTTTCACCTTAGAGCTTCTCAAATCAAGATTCTTGTGGGTTTTGCAAATGAAGGCAAGGGGGTATTTATAGGATTCGTAGAGCCGTTAAGATCGTTTCTTGGAAACCGTGCTTTGATCTTGGCCATACACCTCAAGAACATGGTTTTACAAAACCATTTGAGCCCCTAGTATTGAGAAATACCATGTGCAAGGTGGTTTTGTGGGTAATACAGCTGTTAACAGCCTGTTAAAACATTGAATCTGGTATGGGAGACTGACGCGGGCCACGTAAGGTATCACCTTGGGTTTACGCGGGCCGCCTAGCCTGTCTGATCAGCAAACAACTTTCAGAAATGACAGTTTTGGTCCCTGTTGTGTTTTAAGGCCATTTCCGACACGTTTAAGGCCCGTTAAGCCAACGTTAAGGACCTAAAATGATGCCTAAACATTGTGGACATGAAACATGCTCAAAAATATGCCGGATGTTGGTTCGTTTGGTCGTACGATCGCGATGTTCGCTTAATTACGACGGAATGCGCATAAGCGCGAAAAACGATCCAAATGACGTGACGAATGGATTTTTCTCATGCCAAACACTAAAATAAAATATTTTAGTGCATACATAAATTTTTGGATGTCCGGATGTATTCAGAACATAAGTTATGCGCGAAAGTGCAAACTTGTGCACTTTTTGACGCTTTTAGTCCCTGAATGACCTAAAAGTTTATTTTAGCACACTGAACCCCTCAAAGCCTATTTCTAAGCTATATAAAGGATATTTAAGGTGTTTTTAACTTATGGTCATGTTCCAGAATGTCTATTACAGTTCAAATTGGCATACTTTCGCAGTTTGTCAAGTTTAGTCCCTGTAAGCGAATTAACTTGTTTTTGCCATACCAAACCCTTTAAAACTTATTTCTAAGTTATGTAAAGGTTATTTAAGGTATGTTAAGCCTATTTCACTATTCCGAAGTGTTCGTTGGATTAAACTGGTTATATTTACGCATCAGAGCGGGTATAACCCTCCAGAAAGCGATTTAAGGCTTAAAATCGAACAAGAGTTGATATGTGCTAACGATACACATATTTTTACCAATCCCAAGTATGAAATACAATATTTCATTGGTTTGGCATTTGTTTGATGGTTGAAGTGACACAGGTGTCACAATTATGAGCCGGGAATAGATTACTACACTAGTAGTGAGTGTAGGGAGGTGAGGATTGTAGAACTGCGTCACTAGGTGAAGTTCATAGTGACCAGATGTGCCTAAAACGTACTTTAAGTACAACATTCTGCACTTTAATACAAAACTCAGCATTTTAAATTACTAATAAAGTGCAAAAACATGGCAGAACGGTCCCGTATATTTTCCTAAGTGCCGGGAATAAGTTGTGTTGCAAAAATATATATAAAAGACCCTTGTTGGACTAATTAAACACTCTAACGGGATGTTACCTAACCGGATAACCGGACATTACCCGGGACACTAAATTTTTGGCAGACACTTAGTTTTATTATTTTTGGCTAGTCATGGTCCCCGTTTATCATAACACCCATTAAAAATCCAATAACTTACATATTATCATCATACTTGGATTTCAACTATCATTACATTTTAGTTGGAGAATTTTTGCAAACATACCCCCCCCCCAACGATTTTAGTTCCCAAGTGGACCCACCATATCACCATTTCCATACTTCAAATCTTCTCACTTGATTAAATCTCAATTGTTTATTAGACTTTACTTGTTGATCTAGACATAATATATGAGAACATCTATTAAAGCATGGTGTATGGATCTTAACCTCACTTCACAAGATTTCACTCATTTCACTCAACTCTCTCTCTCATTTTGGTTTACCACAACCGAATCCACCACATCTACATTCCATACCTTGGTGATTTGTTAATTAAAATAATAGATTGATTGCTTGTGTAAGTATCTAAAGAAATGCAAGATGATTATAAGTAGTATGGCTCTCTAGATTGCCATCATATCCTCAAGATTACACACTCATTCCTTCACTTTCTTCCTCTCACTTTCGGTTCCCACACAAACCGCCACCATCACCCTCACTTTCACACCATCTCTTCCATTTTACAAGTTCCATTTAAGCTTTGAAGTTCAACCATGGAAGGTGCATCTTGAAGGAGCTTGTTTCAAGACTTTTCACCATCTTTTTCTTGCCAACTTTGCACTAGATTCATCCCTAGCTATAATCTAGTAGTAAGTCCTTTGTTACACTCTTGTTAATCTTGTTTCATCTCGTTTCTATGATCAAAAGGTGTAGTATGTTTAAAATCACTAAAGTGGCAAGAACAAGTAGATGAACATAAAAATTTATATGAAATTTACATATAAAAAGTTTACTCATGATTGATACATAAAGATGAAAACTTGTTGGTTTAAGGTTGGTTAATACATATATGATGTTTGATAGTCAAGCTTTTGATAAACCCGTTGTTCGGACGCTTGTTAATACGACATAGTAACATTTTAAACTTCAAAACAAAGATGGTCACTGATGTATTTGTGACCCTCCAACTTGAAACCTAAACAGAACCAGCCCCTGAAATTTTTACCAAAGATGGTCACTGATGTATTTGTGACCCTCCAACTGGAATTTCGACAAACGGACTTACAAGGAATTTTAAACAAATTATTCCGTAGACTGTGATCAGAATGTAACAAATCTGATTACAGTTCGGTAAACGATTTTCTATAAATTACTGATAATGAACTGGACCCCGATATTTTTACACAATAATTTTTCGGTCGATTAGGACGTTCTGTAAAAATTTGGGAATTTTTGGAATAAGTTAAGTATTTTATTTAATCGTCCGAAAACAGTCCAGTTTTTCATATATTGAAAATGAGACGACAAAGGTAGTATTTTGCGTGTCAAAACGTAAGGGATGATTGTTGATGATCATGGTTTGATTTCAAAAGAAAACGATGTGCGTATTAGCACGGGCACCCCCGTTTTTAGGGGAAACTCTGGCGAATTTTTCTAAAAATTCCAGGACTTAGAAAAATTATTTTTTTTTTATTTTTTTTTTCTAACAAGTATGTTTAACTTTATTTCTCGGAAGTAAACCTCGCCATGAGTTTTGACACAAAACTTCAAAGTGTTGGAAATGTGACTTGAAAATACATTTTGTCAATACTCTAAGTCACCGAATACATAATACATGTATGAATACCCCATCCTTGGGAAGGAATCTATTTATACGATAATTAAGAAGTATAAACACGAAATAGTTGTCTAACTATTTCCCAAGAACGTTAAACTTTAAGCCAAGGCACGGCCGTTCGTCTAATAGATATTAGCACGTTGTAGGTTGTCGTGTTGCAGACCGAGTTTGAGTTGCTATTATCGAGGACGCATTACAGTGAGTTCATGTCCCCCTTTTCTCTTAACTGTTTTCAGTTTTTAACTGCGGGGGTGAAATACATGTTACTATGATTACGAGTACTTTTTACATGGTATGGTTAGCGTAAGGAGGGTTACTACTTAGATCATGTGAGTGGGTAGGCGCAACTTGAGGCCATTAATCCTCATTGTAGGACCGAGGGACAGTAGCGGTAGATCTATCTGGGTGTAACGAGCCCAGCCCCAGGCCCAGCAGAACGGACCTCGGGCTGACTTTGTGCCCAACGCAAAATCCGCTAGGTTTGAGTCTTCCTACTTGCACTTCACACATATCAATGGCCTTGCAAACCATTGGTGATCTCTTTATTTCCTTATTTGCTACATACCAGGGATTTTTATACTTACAAAGGTTTTACATACTCACTTACACATGAACTCGCTCAACATTATTGTTGATTTTTCCAACTTACATGTATTTCAGGGAACTAAGGATCTGGCACGGTATGCTACGCTGCGTTAGAGTTATGGGATCATCCACGTTTAGGGATTGCGACTTTTACCTGGACGAGTCGCAAGTCTTAAACGGTGTTTATTTTAAGTTTGTGGTTGTGTCTTTCAAACAATGTTTTATGTTATTAGGTTGTAATTTCCGTTGCATGTGTCAACGCTTCAAGACAATGTTGTGTTACTTTTATTTTAAAACTTAAATCAATGGATGATCTGCATGGTTTTACATTCATATAGCTTGGTTATGATTAAGCTATGGTATTAAGAAGTCACACCAAATTAATCCACGCTTCCGCAAAGCCAGGGTGTGACAATAAGTAGATTGTGAACACTCTTCAAGGAAGGATTGTAACACCTAGTTAATAGTCTTAAAGAAATACAATTGGCAATTGATATTAAGTGTAAATTGTTAAATGATTTTTTTGGGACCAATTTCCGCTGCTAAATAAATATAGAAATCTTGTTTTCAAACTTGGGTGTTACATCTTCAGGGTTTAAAATTGTGTTTTCTTGCATCAGCTTTGTGATGTCTGGAGTGTTATCCTATCACCTTTCTCCTGCACATCTGACCTGTTTGGCGTTTTTGGTGGTGACGTGTTGATGGCGTTTTCATCCTGGGATTTATTGGGTGTCTATTCCTCTTCAAAAGTTTTCAAGAGGTTTTTCCCAGATGTAGATGGTGGCTGCTCATATGGCGTTTTATCAAACACTGCACCTTGTTGGTCAACACTTTTGTTCACCATCTCCCCTTCAGTTTTTTCTAGTTCAGTGATGAATGCTTTACTGTATTGTGTTTCTGTCGTGGGGATGTTTGGTGTCTTATAAAATACAGGCATTTTTGGGGTCTCTTCCGCAGGTTGCAGATGTTTTTTTATTGCTTTAATCACTTCATCCACCATCCTTGAATTATCAAGACCTTCTTTTATATCAATCATTTGTTTTAGATCCTGTCCCAGCAACCCCAAAATCTCAGCAATATTCCTTTGAATTATTTTTTCCCCATTGTATCTCGAAATGTGATATTCAAGTGTCTTGAAATCACAACTCCATCTCTCAATATCATTTTCGTTTATATCTTCATCTGATGATATAGTATCCTCATTATCATCATCATCATCATATATGGGGGCTATTGTAGTAGTCGAGGGTTCGGCGTTTTGTTCTCCGGCCATATCCCTTTCTTTTTCTACTCTTGTATCCCCTTCTCTTCTCCTTCTCCATCCCTTCACCATTCCCTTCCGACTCCCCTTCCTCTTCTCCTTCTCCTTCCCCTTTTCCTTCTCCTTCTCCTTCTCTTTCTCCTTTTCCTTCATTTTCAACTTCAATAGCGTTTTCATGAACTCTTTCCACTTCAATGGCGTTTTCATCAACTATTTCCACTTCAATGGCGTTTTCAATTCCAGCCATCTCCGTCTCCCTTTTCTTCTTCATTTTCACCTCCTCCTTCTCCTTCTTCTTCTTCTTCATTTTCAAATTCCTTGGCGTTTTCATTAACTGTTTGCACTTCAATGGCGTTTTCTATTCCAACCATCTCCTTTTCCCCTTCAACTTCATTTTCACCTCCTAGTACCACCTCATTTTCAACCTCAGTTTCATGTGTGCCTTCTTCTCTTTCAGCTGGCACTTCTTTGGCGTTTTCATCAACAAATTTTGAGATGTTATCCAACAATGTCATACATTGTGAGTATTTAATGTGTACCAGGAGGCTGTTTGGGTATTCAGTCTTTGACTGTTTTAACAATGTGCTCATTTTATTGTAACAGTCTTCTAATTCTTTGTATGCCCCATCCAATTTATCAGCCATTTCCTGTTATATTAAGAAAAAGGATTTTGTTGATCATGGTGTTTTGTGTTTTTTTTTTAAATTTATTATTTGAACAACATACCTCTTCAGGTTCATTGTTTTGTTCTTCTTCATCAGCAAAAAAATTGTCATACTGTGTTACTCCTCTGACAAGAGCATGGTTCCCTGATGCAGAAACTTCAAACATCATTTCCCGGCTTTCTCTATCCTCATTCACCATCCTTTGAAGCGAAGCCTCTTCATCATCAATGAAGTGCATGGCGTTTTGCACATCATAATCATAATGATCATCATGATCAAAACCATCATCAACATCAAACTCATCATCATTGTTATCAGCATGCTCATCGACGTTGTGAACTTCATCTTCATCTTCATTCTTAACATCATCACCATCAGCTTCATCATGAACAACAACCTGCATTTTTCTTGTTTTTTTGGGTTTGCTTTCCTTAGCTTTTTTGACTGTTTTCCTTTTTACTTCATTACCAACAAGGCGTTTTGCCATTGCACTCTCAAACAAGTCAAGAGTATCTGTTTTAACCCACTCAATTGGGCATCCTTCTTTTCGGTCCCATTTTTTCCTATTGCAAGCATCATTCACCAAGGCAAGCTGTAACAAAATAGATTTTTCAAATGACAGATATTTTTTTGGCGTTTTAATGACACACAAATGAATAGGGAAATTTTATTCTTATCGGAAGTATGATCAGTGGCCCCGTGTAATGCTTTTTTGGAGACCATGCGGTTTTGGCGTGTTGCAAGCATTGGATGATATAACTACACCAGTTCATTTGGTTTATTTGAACGTTTGGTGTAACGTTGTGCAAGAATTGTTTGTTGACGACTGCATTGTCAGTTTCATGCCCCATTATAGTGAAGAATGCTACAAGTAAATTTAGGCAGAAGTCTCTCCCAAAGCCATGCATCATAGGCAAAACGTTATCAAAGTATACCTTCTGGTCTGTTAACCCAGCCCAACCCTTGGAACTGTGCTTTCCACTCAGCCACCACCTGGTCTTTAGTTGTTGGTCTTTTTTTTATGTTCATGGGCACCCTTCCATTCGGTATACCCATTAAAGAGTCTATCAATTCTTCATTCATATGTATGGTATGGTTGCCAACGTTTAGGGTGTTTGTCTTTTCATTACAATTTTCAACCAACCAGTACCCAAGCATTGTCGGTACGGTGTCTATTTTCAACCTTAGTGTAGCACCAAACCCCATTTGGTGTACTGCTTGTCTTGGATTTTGGTTTAGATTCATAAACCAAGCAGTCAAGTTTATAGGTTTTACTCTTGACAAGACCCTAGCCCCACTGAACTCATGATATTATTCTTCCTCAACCTCAACATTCTGACTTAATGCCTTCCTCTTATTGGCGTTTTGGGCCTTTCCAGTGTGGACATTTATTCTCAATCTTAACCTCTCTTCGCCTATAAAAATGTTTTCATAGCGTTTTATTTTATGGCGTTTAATAACACAATGATACATGTATGGCGTTTTATAAATCAATAACAGATGATAGATGTTGAATAAGACAATAACAGTCAAATGGCGTTTATAACACAAACCATACATTTTTTGGCGTTTAGTAACAAAGCTATCACAGGATACATGTTTGTGGCGTTTAGTAACACACGAATGATATATGTTTTTGCAATAAGAAAATGACATATATGTAAAATTTCGTTCTCATACATTGTTAAAAAAACGATACAAATTTTGGCGTTTTGGCAACAAAGTACCAAAGTGTATTTTTACATCACGAAAATTAACATTCTGTACCATGTCCTCTTGTTGTCTTCTTTCGTTGGTCGTTCGGTTTTTGGCATTTTGGAGCAGATGACCCTTCCTCTTCCACACTTGTAGAAACTGCAAATTTATTGTTAAAATTAGAACGCCAAAAGCAGCATAAAAAATAGCACAATGTAAATCGAAGTTAACTCACTATGTTTTTTTCCTCTGGATCTGGTTTGATCTTTCGACGCCATAGTTTTTGTTGTTCCGCGTTTTCTAGGGTTTTCGCGTTTTACGTTGGTTTTGGGGAGGTTTCTCTGGGAAGTATATATGTTTTTATCATGCTTTGATGTGTTTTGTAGATGCACATTTACCTTTTTGCCCTTATGGAAGCGCGCCCGCATTAAAAAGTTTATGTTATTTACGAAAAATGCCACCGCGCCACGTACTCCATAGATTGTTTTGATCTGACGATCCATAATTGTTCTCATCGTTCTCACACTTTCTCCCGTTCTCTCTAAATCCTGACCCTTATAAACAAAATATTAGATTAAACTAAAATCAATATAAACAAAAATTACACAATATTATAAACCCAATATTAAAAAACTAACATATTCTTAAAAAAAAATTAAAAACTACTAGTCTTCATTGGGCATGTGGTCGTTAGGTTCGTTTTGTGCGTTGTTCCAAATGTACTCCACCAAGTCCGCTTGTAGGTTTTGATGTGTGTACTCATTATGTAGAGAGAATCCGTTTAAATCTTGTTATTCCAAACTAACTGGAACAGAATTCCCGTTAGACGCGTTTTCATCGTACTCACAAATCGCTCTACCTTTGCCTTCGATGATCATGTTATGAAGCAAGATACAAGCCTACATAATGTAACAACCCGCATTTTGGAAAGACAAAGTACAAGTCAAAGTCAAAGTCAAAGGAAGAAAAGATTGCTAATTGCGATCTGTCACCCCTTGCTTAATTACTGACTGTGCTTCCCGAATTTTAATCGATACTCTATTTTAATTTGCTTTAGTTGTATTATGTGGAGTACTTGTTAATGAATCGCTATTTAATCGCAGCTTAATCGCTAATCGCATCACTATCACATTGCAACTCGAATTATAGGTTATGGATATGGTTTTACGTGTGTGTGCTATTATGTTTACTTGTGCATGTTATGTTTATGTTGAGGTGTTTAATCGCAAACGCAATCGCAACTCTATCGCAACGCAATCTCATCGCAAACTCGAGATTCAAGGTTTATATTTATGGTATTTAGTAGTGTGACACCTGTGTCACTGCGACCATCAAACAAATGCCAAACCAATGAAATATTGTATTTCATACTTTGTACTTGTATAAATATGTGTATCTTTTGCACATATCAACTCTTGTTCGATTCCAAACTTTAAATCGCTTTCTGGAAGGTTATACGCGCACTGATGCGTAAATATAACCAGTTTAATTCAACGAACACTCCGGAATAGTGAAATATACTTAACATACCTTAAATAACCTTTACATAACTTAGAAATAAGTTTTGAAGGCTTTGGTATGGCAAAAACAAGTTAATTCGCTTACAGGGACTAAACTTGACAAACTGCGAAAGTATGCCAATTCGTACTGGAACAGACATTCCGGAACATGACCATAAGTTAAACATACCATAAATATCCTTTACATAGCTTATAAATAGGCTTTGAGGGGTTCGGTATGCTAAAATAAACTTTTGGGGTCATTCAGGGACAAAAAGCGTCAAAAAGTGCACAAGTTTGCATTTTCGCGCATAACTTACGTTCTGAATACATCCGGACATCCAAAAAATTTATGTAAGCACTAAAATATTTTATTTTAGTGTTTGGCATAAGAAAAATCCATTCGTCACGCCATTTGGATCATTTTTCGCGCTTACGCGCATTCCGTCGTAATTAACCGAACAACGTAACCGTACGGCTAAACGAACCGACACCCGAGATATTTTTGAACACATTTTAAGTTCCCTATACTTTAACTTCATTTTAGAGCTTTTAAATGGGGTTAACGGGGCTTAAACGTGTCAAAAAAACGCATCGAAAACCAAGTTTTGAGGTTGCAGGGACTGAAACTGTAAATCTGCCAAACTAGGTCCCTAAGTAGGGGCTAGATGCAGCAAAATGTCTTTTTACAGCTGTTAATAGCTGTTAACCACTCCCTAACCCCTTGCCACATGTTGATCTCTTATGGTGAGTGGCCATTTTGGGTACCATAAGGTTCCGACACATGTACGGATGTGATTAAGGCACGATATTCGACAAACGATCCTAACGGTGGACCATTTACTATAAATACCCACCTCCACCCTTCACTTTTCCTCACAAGAATCTGATCCAAAAGACTCTAAGTTGGAACCATTGTTTCATACCTGAGTTATTTGGATCTAGATTAGCATTCGGGGACCCTTTGTAAGTGTTCCTTCGTTCTTTTATTGCTTTTCGAGTCCGAAAGCCAAACCTTGTTTGACTTTCTGCATTGACCAGTTTATGGTCAATGCGAAGTTCGTTAGAACTTTGCAACGTGATTGTAATCACGATGGTTATAGTCCTTGTGACTATGCCTACTGATTACCACGTTGTCTAGGGTCGTAAGGGTAAGCGACTTGATCAGTCGCTTATGCTTTCGAACCCGACCCATTTGGTCGATCATTAGGATCCGACCAAACATATTAGGTGACCATAGTATATAGGGAATAACCTTCCGAGGTTATACCTTATGGTCGCTTCGTTTAAGTAGTTGTATGATAGGTAGTTTATATGCCTTAGGTAAATTACCAAAATGCCCTTTTTACGCCAAAATTCATTTTAAGCATATGTAACATAAATTTTGGTATCTAAACTGATATGGCAACAATATTAGACATGTTAAGGCATATTTTACTTATCATAGGACAAGTTATGCGTTCCGAACGCATTTTACGCGAACGACGCATTAAAGTAGCATAAGCT